>JAATWR010000158.1:0-50000 GCA_018703725.1 Brassica juncea
TTCTTTTTTCCATGTTAATCTAGCTCCAATGTTTATTGGAATTTAAATTAACTGTTGTTTATTATCTGGTTTGATCAAGATATGGATTCTTGTGGGGATGAGGGCGACTTCTGTTTTACCCATCGATTTGTAACGTCCGCATTAGTTTAATATCCAATGTTTGGCCATGTAATGTTAACGCATAATAAGACTGTTGGATTCCGGCGATTGCACCGTTTAAAGCTTGTGTCTATCTCTGATCTTAACAGCATGTTTTTTTTTTTTTTTTTTTTTTTTTTTTTTTTTTTTTTGCTAACCGAGTATCCTGGCCCCACCGAAGTGGTCCAGACTAGAGACCGAAGTGAGCAAGGACGCTGCCAGGGCGTCACCATGTGGCTCACCGTGTAACGGTCTTCGGTCTCGGATGCTGCAGCCCATATGTAAATTCCGCAGTGGCCAAGGCTCGAACCCAGGGGCGGGCACTCCAGCTGGAATTCCTATACCACTAGACCAAAGCACTCCAGCTAGAACAGCATGTTTTTACTTTTTATGATGATCTTAAATAAAATATTGAATAATTAAGTTCAGTTGGGCTCATTAAGGTACAAAGTTTGTCTCAGTCCTTTTTCATAAGGAAATCCAAATATAAAAGTGTACACTTGTAAAGTACGTAACTAATGTGGTTTTAATTCATGCATAAGAATTGTGGTTATATTATGAAGCAAATATTTGAGTCCGAGCTCATGAGATGTGTGAAGACCACTCGTCAAATAGATAACGTATTGATGAAATAAAAATGAAATTTGAATGTTTGAAGTATTTCGAATATAGTTTAGTTTTACATTTTTAAAATTATTTATATTAATTATTAAACTATGTATGTTTGTATTTCTAGACCTGGAGCTAACATGTTCAATATTAGGAGTGTTGTGTATATAAAGCATGTATAACAAAATATTTTCTACAAAAACAGTTAGCTAAAAATTAAAAATTTAGAAACTCATTTGAAAATTTAGGAGTTAATATTTAAATTCCGCTGTGATCTAGAATCTAAAAATTTAAGTAATAGTAAAATAGCTGTAACAGCTGATAACCGCTACCTATAGCATTATTAAATTATATAAAAAAGAAAACAACTATACGATTGCTAAACTCTGAGTTGAATCAAGCCCGTCAAGGATTCATTAATAAGTTAAAACAGAAATAAAATATCCATAGGTCTGAAATGAAAAACGAAAGCGTAGAGGTTTTGACATAGCTATTAGAAGCTTTTAAGAAAACATAGATAAAGGTTTTGACGGGCTGAGTGGGACAAAGTTTTCCCGACTACACACGTCCACCACGCTTGCGTTTCTTCAAAGCAGATTCCTTTTCTGGTGAAGTTTCTGAAGCACACTCCTCATCCATCTTGTTCCCCAAAATAGCAGGCCCAGAAGATGAACCTGCCAGTTCCACGTTTTCCTCAACATGTGGAGGGATGCTCTCAAGGTGGTCCTGAGTAACATAAATGTCAAGTATTAAAAAAACGCTAGAACCAGCAAACATATTTACATGTTATTTAGACAACCTTCCCAACCAAAGTGTCATCTTTAGTCATGGTGGAGACGGTGAAGGTCCGATGGTTAGGAGTGAAGTTGAAAGGTGTCACACGTATGTGAAACACAAACTCTTTCCCTTCTAACTCTTCAAGACATGCTGGGAGTTGCTCCTCTCCACCGTCATGCACCTGCAGTACATCAGCAATAGTCAAGTGTTATACTGTATCCGCATAGAATGCTATAACTGATCCAATGGTTTCAGTACCACATCGAGGGCAAGAGAAGCAGCATCCTGTTTAGTCAGTTTTGTCATCTCCTTATCGAAAACAACAAACGTGGCGCTGTCTTTGCCATCATCGACAGCGAGCTCAACACGGAACCTAACATCGAGGTTTGGAATTTAGGGTGAAAATATAACTGTATCTGGGTTGATAACTATTAAAGTGTAGACCATCTTACCTGACGACACCAGTGACGTCGGAGGTTAAACACCTAGTGCAGTCCAGGGAAGTTCCATTCCTCTCCAATTTCTTGTTGCAGCCAGTGCATGACACAAATGACCACCCATTTTCCTGGTTGACACAAACAATTTGTGCCTTGCAGAGGAAGTCAGCTTCCTGGGTCTGCCCAAGCGCAACGTTTTAGTTACAAGTAATTATATAAAACTACTGAATTATAACAGAGTAAGCAAAGTGAAAGAACTACCTGCTCATTGGAGTTGGAGATGAACGTGTTGAGATCCCCAATGGTGACAAGTTCTTTCTTTTTGATCCCTTCGAGTGTGTCAACACAGCTGTACGCCTGAGTTGCTGTAGCTCCAAGACTGCCGACAAACTCTGCTATCTCAGGGAGGCTGGTGTCAAAAAAGGAGAATTTTTAAGGTACAGGTTCCTTGTGTGGAATTCAGGTACAGGTTCCCTGTGTATTTTAAACGCATGTAAGTGAGTTTCTTAGATTTTTTAAAAACATATTTAAAGAAGGAGAATTCTGTTTATACATACACACATTCACTGTGATCAATAAACCAAACTGAATAATAGGCTGAGTTGCATCAATAATATTATTCACAATTTTTAGTTTGATTTAAGGTGGGTAAAGTAATAGGCTAGCTACTCTAAAACGGCCATATATATCAATTAGAAGTTGCACATATTATTTTTTTACCTCCAAACAGTTTAGGATTGACAGAGGTCACCAACATCACGGACTGGGATCTATCTCCAGCATTCAAAAACCCCCTAAAGCTTGACGCAGCCTCATCCCACAACGAAACGTAAACGGTCACAGTCCTGTTTCAGAAACGAAATCGACCATTTTTAAGCTAAAAGGCAGAGATCACAACAAAACAAAAATTAATACGAAGACACTTTTCTACAAAGAGTCTTAAATAGGACACCATTTAAATTTTTAAAACCACAAGATTCACAACCTGAGAGTATAGCAAAGTTCAAAAGATAACTCACGGTTCAATTAGGAGGCGGACAACGATCCTGCTCGTGTCTGCGTTGTTCTTGAGATCAGAACCTTGCACAGAGCGAATCTCCCCTACAACATCTGGGGTGTAAAAACAAATTTAGCAACTGTGCGTGATGATTTAAATGCAAACTGTTATAAGGAAGACTACAAACCTGGAAGCTCCAAGTTAGTATTGGCAAGAACTTGAAGATGGCCAATACGTCTCACCATGAAGCTGTTGGTTTTGATCACAGGGGCATCCACCTGGACCTCAACAATACGTGTTGAAGGAAGGAATCGGATCAGAAACTGGTGTTCGGTGACCTTATACTTATGGGACACCCTTGCAATCTCAAAACGCTCTAATCTCACGATTGAACCAGACACCAGAGACGACCGGTAATGGCTGGCCCGGTTAGCTGGGATAAAACCATGGATCACAGAGTCCTGTAATAACAAAAGATGATCTCATTAGCTTTTATAAAAAAAATCTCACAGGAAAAAAAATATCAAGATGAAGAGTTCTCACATACGACCAAAGAAAAATCAAGTTAATATATTGGATGTATAAAATTTACGCAAGGAAGTTGGTAATAACTCACCTTCTCATCGAGGAGTAGAATAGTTATTCCCAGAAGCTCCCCATTCTTATTGATGTTCTTAGCATCCCAGAATCTGATGAGCCTACCGACCACAGTCTGGGCTGATCTGCCAAGTCGGAGTGAATCGAAGGTGGAGTAGGGGGCGGCGGCGACGGCAGAGACGGCGGCTGAGGCAGCTGGTGAAGTCATTTTTTGCAAGAGAATCAAGAGGCTGTAAACGATGTTGTGAGAAATCAAGAGTAAAGGGGTGAAAGCTTACCTTGAGGATTATATATAAATTATGATTCGAGAGGCGTTACAGAATAGTGTTAATGATGGACAATAAGTGATGAACAACGTAAGAGAAAGAGGAAGCGTCAGAAGAACAACCTTCAAAACCACAGGCGGATGCCCTAATTAGTCCGTCGTCGTTGATACGATAACAGGCGGCACTCGAGTTCTTTGTCAGGTGTATATGGGCCGACATAAAGACATAACTCAGCAAAACACATATGCTCAAAAGCCCACATAGAAATAAAGGAAAGTCCATATAGAATAAAGGCCATTAGTTAGTTTAAAATTAACCCAATCACAAATAGTTTTTTTTTTTACCGATTTTTGCCAATCACAAATCGATAGTGGAGAGTTGGTGGTCAACTTGCGATATATGTACCTCTAATTTCATCTTTGGTAAAAATCATAGGACTATTAAAATCAATTTTCTTTGTTCAATGTGTGAATAATTCTTTGGGCCGGTAACCAACTACTTCGTTGAATATTTTTAGTCCCCAGTTTCAGTTTCCGCTTAAGACATCCTAATAAAATTAAAACAAAAGTAATTAAGAAAATATCTAGAATTTAGATAAGAAAAACTAAGAGAAACTGGATTAAAAACTAAAACAGATATAATGTGAGCCACATCCGAACATATTTCAGAAGCCTGAATGTTTTTTATAAGAAAATTGTGACTTTTATTAAGATATTTCTTTGTTTCCGAGAGATATCATTTTGGTACTCACACTTGTTAAAAAGCTCGTTAAATCTAATTATAAACATATCATTGTCTATAGTTAACTATTTAAAATAATTTTATATCAGTATACACTTTTTATTGAAATTTAAAATTTATTATTGTGAATAGTAAAAGGATATTTAAACATTAAATTTTTAATATTTAAAGATTGAATTTCTTATTTTAAAATAAAATATCAAAAACACAATAATAATAATAATATTCTGTAAGAGCTGTTTTGTATGTTTTCCCCTACGAAATCTAAACAATTTTGTTGCTTTTTTTTTATAAAAAGGACTTGACAATTTTATTCTCTGTAATTTTAATCAAGCATATTATTAGTTTTAGACAAAAATATATTTTCTTAGCTCAAACTATTCCGAAAGATATTCCAAAAGGTATACATATAGTCTTTCCTCTGACTGCATCTCTAACCACCTTTTAACATTTAGAAGAAAATTCACTCTAATCTAATTATATCTTCTTTTAAAATAGAAATTACTATTTTCTCTATAAATAGAAAATAAATAATAATCCTCTATTTTTTACTTTATAAATAGAAACTGCTATTTATTTTAATACATTGGAGTAAATTTCATTTCTGTTATAGATTTCCATTATTTTTAGATAAAAATAGAACAATACATTAGAGATGGTTTCATTAACAATTAAAACGTCTTTTTACATTTTTCAATTCAACTTAGATGAGTTTAAAAACAGGCTCTTTAACTTGAGGGCCTCGATATTTAGAACTTTGTCTCTTAGCTTATACTTTTCATTCATAATCCTTTTTAGCTAATGTTTTATCAAGTTTTATCAAATAATTTCTAAGAACAACACAAAAGGAATCTTCTTCCTATGAAATGTTTTTGGAGGCCCCCACCATTGAATATTGCTGCTCACATCCATGATCTCATAAGCATGCGCTTGGTGACCCGTTAGATGATTGACCCCTGAGAGCTACGTCCACCAGTTAGTTTGAAAGCAGCATACCACCAGTTAGTTTGGAAGCAGCATTATAATTTCCCTTCACCATACCTTCAGTTGGTCGTTGCCAACTTGTATGTGATGACCAAATATAATGCCATTCAGACTTGAGGAATTAGTAACCTTAGCGTAATGCTTTTCTTTTCGGTTATTACAGATTCCACTATGTTTAGAAGCTTGGATGAAGCACCAAACGATATAATCAAGTTATCATATGAGATGATCCTTTCATCTCAAGCCGCATCTGCTCTGATTAATTAAGCTTAAATGATCCATACAAATAACAAAGGATGTCTAACCAAGAACCAAAACAACCCAAAGGTACCACAATACTTGATAATTGAAAAGCAAAACACACAATAAGAGCAATATGAAGAGTTGAGAGGGCATAAGGTACGGTTAACCTAGCAGCAGAAGAAGAGTCGATGCTCATTTGCGACCACCCTTGCCGTTTGAGGACTGGCATGGTCGTGGGCGTATCTCTAGTGCTGTGTTGTAGAAACCTATTCCCACCAGATAGCGGAAGTAGTCTTCGTCCATGCCTTGACTTTGAGGCAAGCTTCTCAGATAGCGGAGGCTTTCTTGATCGACGTGTGCTGGTGGACTCGGTTCTTCAATACGTATCAAGCGTCTGGACTCGGATCTGGTTACCTCTCCCAGATTGCTTCCTACAGAGGTCTGTCCAGATGTGCTTGAGGCTTCCTTCTTTGCTTCCATTCTTGATTGGAAAATTAAAAAGAAGTTCAGATATAAAAAGTCGAAGTTCTTATTTAATTGAAAGGATTAAGAAGTGTAAAGATCTCTGACCTTTGATGGAATCGTGTAAGGAGACTTCCCAAATCGCGGTGGTGGTTTGAGATTTGTGGTGGTGGCTGCAGAGAGGATCGTCGAGGTGGTTAAGATGGAAGGAGAGTAAAGTGTTAACCTAATTTATTGGTAGAAGCGCTGGGCATTCAACTTTAACCGAACAAAACCGAGTTCGGGTTTTCCTATTTCACAACGGTTTAGATAGGAACCTGTTTTTAATATATCGGGTTTGAAGCTTGACGACATGTTTTTAATCTATAAATCTAGATTAAAAAGCTGATAAATCAAGCCCGTCAAGGACACAATTCGTAAAGTAGTAATGAAATATAGCCCGTCAAGGATTCATTAATAATTCAAAACAGAAATAAAATATCCGTGCATATGAAATAACAAAACGAAAAGCATGGTTAGAGGTTTCGACAAAGCTAGTAGAAGCTTTCAAGAAAACATAGATAAAGGGTTTGACGGGCTGAATGGGAAAAGTTTCCCAATTACTCACTGCCACCACCCTTGCGCTTCTTCTGAGCATCTGACTTCTCTGGAATGGTTTCTGAAGCACACTCCTCATCCATCTTGTTTCCCAACATAGCAGGCCCAGAAGATGAAGCTGCAAGTCCGACGTTTTCCTCAACGTGGGGAGGGATGCTGTCAAGGTGTTCCTGAGACACATAAACGGAAAGTCTTAACTAAACGATGGAACCACAATACATATTAACACATTATAAAGACAATCAGTTTCATGAGTATGCACAGGCGTGACATCTAAGTGTCTAGAGAGTATGTAAAACTACTGAATTACACTGGAGTAAACAAAATGAAACGACTACCTGCTCATTGGAGTGGGAAAAGTGGCTGTTGGGAGCTCCTACCGTGCGAAGTACATTTTCCTTCATCCCTTGGAGAGTGTCAACACATGTGTACCTCTGAGTTCCTGTAGCTCCAAGACTGCATATAATTTGTCGAAACCATTAAATTACAGTTGTTTGTCTCATATAAGTTAAGTATGATATATTACCTGCTCACAAACTCTGCTATCTCAGGGAGGCTGGTGTCAAAAAAGAACCTAGTTCCTTGGGTGGAATTCAAATACAGGTTACCTGTTTTTTTTTTTAGAAAACCATGTCAAGTGTGTAATAAAATAGTCTCACAGATAAATGAATTAGAAGATGATTATATTATTTCTGTACCTCCAAACAGCTTAGGATTAACCGAAGTCACTAACATCACCGACTGGGACCTATCCGCAACATTAAAAAAACCCCGGAAGCTTGATGCAGCATCATCCCCTAACGACACGTAAACGGTTACAGTCCTGTAATAGCAACAAAACCGAACATATATAAAGTTAAAAATCAGACATCACAACAGAACAAAAATTCCATACGGAGACAACACAACACCAGTTAAGAACATGCTTCACAACTTGAGAGGATAATAAACTTCAAAGATAACTTACGGTTCAAGTAGGAGGCGGACGACGATTCTGCTCCTGTCTGCGTTGTTCCTGAGATCAGAACCCTGCACAGATTGGATCTCTCCTACAACATCTACAGAGAATAAAATATTAAAAGAACAGTGTGTAATGATGCAATACAAAAAAACCACAATACAAAAAAACCACAAACCTGGAAACTCCAAGTTAGTATTGGCAAGAACTTGCAGATGGCCAATACGCCTCACCATGAAGCTGTTGGTTTTGATCACAGGAGTATCCACCTGGACTTCAACCATTTGTGTTGAAGGAAGGAATCGAATCATAAACTGATGTTCGGTGACCTTATACATATGGGACACTCTTGCAACCTCAAAACACTCCAATCTGACAACTGAACCGGACACCAATGACGACCGGTAATGGCTGGCCCGGTTAGCAGGGATGAAACCGTGGATCACCGAGTCCTGTGGAAACATAGGATTATCAATAGCTTTACATATAAAATTCAAACAAAACAAAAATCATTATGAGGAGTTTTTCATAAACGAAATCAGAATGATCAAGTTGATATAACAAAATAAACCCACACAGACCTCGTCATTCTTAACAACATACACAACCACCCCTATATAACGTAATCTATAATCTAAAAAATCACCCATGTCTAACATACGTAGAAAACGATCAGACTTATTACAATTATATTTCTGAATCCTAATAGTGTGGGAAAAAGAATAGCGTGGGAAAAATCAGAAAGAATCATCACCATCTCATCAAGTAGCATAAGGGTTATTCCCAAAAATTCCCCATTCTTATTGATGTCTTTGGCATCCCAGAATCGAAGGAGCCTACCGACCACAGACTGGGAGGATCTGCCAAGTCGTATTGAGTCGAAGGTGGAGTAGGGGGCGGCGGCGACGGGCGCGACTGTAGAGACGGTGGCGGAGGCAGCTGGTGAAATCATTTTCGCAAGAGAATTAAAAAGCTGTAAACGATACTAAGAGAAATCAAGAATAAAGGATTGAGAGCTCACCTCGATAGCTTTATATAAATGAGGATTCGAGAAGTGTTACGGAAACCCCAATCGTTTCGTCGATAGAAGAAGAACCTAGTCGTGTGTTAATGACCACCATTAGTGAAGAAGAACGGAAGAGGAAGAGGAAGATGGATCGCCAGAGATGAACACACAAAAACGTCGACAAAACCTAATCCATTCGCCGTCGGGAAGAACAGATATGATATGGGCCAACATTGTTTAAACAAACATGCTCAAAGCCCAAACCAACAGCCCACTAAATTTAAAAAAACGGACACGTGTCACTTTAGCAGGAGTGATACTCCGCTATTATATTATAGATAGATTCTAGAGGTTTTGTATCAAAATCACATTAAAATAATATTTTGGCCTGAATAACTTAATAGAAAAAAGCAATAAATTTACCGAATAAAGAAATTAAAAATAGGTAATAAATCTAGGGAAATTGGCCTGAGTAACCACGCGGACACAAGCCTTCCCTTTGACGCATATCGTCGTTTCACAACGGAGATTTGATCCAACGAAAACGCGTCTTCATCTTCCTCCTTTCCTTTTCTGCCGATTTGGCCCAAGGTATGTTTTCTTATCCGAAGTTCCTGCTTTCGCAACGCTTCTAGATCTCAATGTTTCGTCTTTCTTTCTCTGGTGGGTTTCTCGAACTAGCTATGCATGATTAGATCATTATCCTCTGTTATAAGGTTAAATTCAAAGATTTCCTGTAAAATTGCGCCACAGAAGAAACCATCCGTGTTGTTGTAATGTCAAATATGATTTGTTTAATAAGAGCTTTGGTTATTCGTGTGTTAAGTTGTATGGATTGATTGTTACTATTGGCTGATTCTGCTGCTTTGCAGTTGGATTTGGATATAGCAGCTTGTCTTTTTACTACAACCAAATATGGATGACTGGGGTAAAGACTCTCCTCTTTTTATATGTTTCTGAGTTGTTGTTCAAAGTAATGGTTGGATTTGTGGAGTTTAATGCTTTTTTATTTTTATTTCAGAGGATGAACAAATTGCACCACTTCCAGCAAAAGTTGTGCTTAAAAGTAACTGGGATGATGAAGATGTAGATGAGAATGAGATTAAGGACTCATGGGAGGATGATGATGACGACGATCAACCTGCTCCGGTACTCTTTTATGGATTCACCGATCACAACTTCATTCCCATCTCTTGTTATCCTCTGAAACTTGGATTTGTTTTTTTTGTGTTGCAGCCTCCTGTAGAAAAGGCTCCTCCTAAGAAAGCAGCAGCAAAAGCTGTTGAGAAAAAGGGCAAAGCAGCTGAAGTTCCAAAAGAAGAACCTTTAGATCCTCTCTCTGAAAAACTTCGCATGCAGAGGTAATGTCTCCTCTGTCTGTCTGTCTGTCTGTCTGTGTTAAGAGAAAGATGTATAATACAATATGTTATTTTTCTTTGACAGGCTTGTTGAAGAAGCGGACTACAGGGCAACTGCTGAACTCTTTGGAACGAAGGGTGAAGAGAAAAGCCTTGACGTGTTCATCCCCAAGTCTGAAACTGATTTTTTGGAATATGCTGAAATGATTTCTCATAGGCTTAGACCATATGAGGTATGTCAAGCGTTCCGTATTTCTTCTTCTTCTCGGCTTTTTTTTTGGCGAAATGGCATCTTTAGAATCATACTTGTATTGCAGAAAAGTTATCACTATATCGCATTGCTCAAAGCAGTCATGAGACTTTCGGTGACCAACATGAAGGCAGCAGATGTTAAAGATGTTGCGTCCTCCGTTACAGCAATAGCAAATGAAAAGCTAAAGGCCGAGAAAGAAGCTGCTGCTGGTCGAAAGAAGACAGGTATGTGCACTGACAACCACTTTCTAAACTCACTCTTGATTCTTGGAGTAGTTATTTCCTTTATCTATTTCTGTTCATGCCTCTGCCTATAACAGTTTATACTTGGCTTGTAGTTGTGTATATTAGTTATTGTGGATATCACTAATTGTTTTTTCGTTTGCTTCATAAGGTGGGAAGAAGAAACAGCTTATTGTAGATAAGGCCGATGACGATCTAGTAGCTGGTCCTTATGATGCCATGGACGATTTTGACTTCATGTAGATTATAAGAGCTTTGTGAGGGAATACAGTTTCGATTGCCTGGCGTCTATTACATCATATTATCACTCGGGAAATATAGTTGGAGCAAAGAAAGCTTGCTTTTATGGGTTTTGGTCTGTTTGGTCTTGGGACATTTTCTAAAGAGTCATGTTTTGTTTCTTTTTTGTTGGTATACAAATGTCTTATCTTTGCTCATGGTTCTGTTTATCAACACTGGTAAGTCCTACATATACACAATTCAACTGAAACATGGGAAAGAGAAAAGTCACTTGTTGTTTATGTGAAGTCTTAAGAAAGCTGAGATAGGCATCTTATGGGAATCGCGTAGGTGAGCATTTATGGGGATTGTATGCGGTGACGTTCTCGTTTGAGATCCTGAGATTGTAATAGTCCGAGATATTTATGGGAATTGTATGGGCTTATGGTCTCTCATCTCTTGCCGGACACTATGGCTACTGCCACCCGCCAATCCAAATTAGAGTAGTGGGATGCGCCAAAATAGCTCGCTAGGTTTCCCTTACTATCTGTATAGCTCCAAAAGCCAATACTGTTGCCATTGCAAGCCGCACTTTACCAGTATCTCGGACGAAGTTCTTCTAGGTTCTTTTTTGAATGTGTTTTTGTAATATTTTATATACTAATTATTTAAGAAATCTTGATGGAAGAGCACATTAAAACATTACTATGCAAGTGTATATGCATTGTATTGTTACTGCACAACATAAGATTGTCTAAAGCATAGATCTAAGGCTATCTAAAGGTGATTTTACAAACTGAAAATCAGTGAGTAAAAATACAAAATAACGGGAAAATAAATGCCTTTTGTCCAGAAGAAAACGGGGAAATCAATGTCCAAAGCAGATATTCCCGTTTGTAAGATCATCTCTAGATGGATTTTTTGATATTTGTTTGCGCATTGACCAACTTAAAACACTTGCATGCTGTCTAAGTCTACTGCTTGCGGATCGGCTTGTCTAACCGCATATATAAGGTGCGGCGGGATTGGTCATTGCTTTCAAAGGACTTTGTCCCGCAGCAGGCAGATTCGTCACTACCCGAATGGATTGATGACCACGGCGGAGTGGCACATTTGGTCGTGGGACAATCCAATTACCATCTCTAGTTTTTCTCAGAAAATAAGGAAGGTAACTTTTGTAAGAGGCAAAAACATCGTTGTATTTTTGGAATAGTATTTAATTTTGAGTATTGGTCAAGAATCTGAATCATAACGTCGCAGCCAATGGTTAAATTTTTGGAATGGTATTTAATTTTTGAGTATTGGTCAAGAATTTTACATGTCAGTCAATGGTAAAATTTAATTACGGATGGGAAGAGGGATTAATTACCCAAACTCCTATATATTCATTTTCTCTCAAGTCCAACAACTCTTCGGACAGCGTTTCGTTATCACTTACCGACAAAACTCTTTATACCTTTCCGCACTTCCTTTCCGCCGATCTCCTCCATGGCTCCGATTGCTGTCGGCGATGTTGTACCTGACGGAACTATCTCCTTCTTCGACGAGAACGATCAGCTCCAGACTGTCTCCGTTCACGCCCTCGCCGCCGGTAAGAAGGTCATCCTCTTCGGTGTCCCTGGTGCTTTCACCCCCACCTGCAGGTAACTACCTTTTCCTTGTAATAGATCTGGGAGACTTATTCGATTTTGAGATCTTGTCTCTGAGGTTAGGGTTTTCAGATCTATCCTCAAGTTGATTGTTGCTCATGAGTTGTATATATGTCAGTGGAGATCTGGATTTTGATTCTAAGCTGATGAATCTGGTGACTTGTGTTTTATTTTTCATCTGGATTAGTATGAAGCATGTGCCTGGATTCATTGAGAAGGCAGAGGAGCTGAAGTCAAAGGGTGTTGACGAGATCATTTGCTTTAGTGGTGAGTGTGTGTATTCTAATCATATTCAAAAGTGTGTGATGTTTGGTCTTGATACGACATCATTTTGCATTTGATTTGTTGTAGTGAATGATCCGTTTGTCATGAAGGCATGGGGGAAGACGTACCCAGAAAACAAGCATGTCAAGTTTGTGGCAGACGGTTCAGGAGAATACACGAAGCTTCTTGGACTCGAGCTTGACCTCAAGGACAAGGGTCTTGGTGTTAGGTCAAGGAGGTTTGCTCTCTTGCTTGATAACCTCAAGGTCACTGTTGCCAACGTTGAATCTGGCGGCGAGTTCACAGTTTCCAGCGCTGATGATATCCTCAAGGCTCTCTAAGTTACTCTATCGTTTGTGTGTATGTAGAACCGCTGCGTGTGATCGTAAAGAGTGTATCTCTGGCCTGATTGTGACAATAAATTAGGCATAATAATAAAGCGGTTTAGTTGATTATCTAATAATAAACTTTTGGTTCTTGTTGTCATTCTTCGATAATATGAAAAAATTGAGTAATTCATTAATTTGAAGGATGCATACCAAATATTTGCATTCTGGTCGAGACTCCTTAAACCTTCCTCCAATTTAGGCTACCCGAGATTTGTGATAGAATGGTTGGTATCATGCTGTGCATTATGGTAGAGTAGTCATGTTTTTGTGTGTTATTAAGTTCAGTTTTACATTCTCGTCACTCATAGAAAACTCTTAAACATTAACATACATAAATATTATTCCCAAAACTGCATCCACAATATTATGGAAAACCAACTTAAAACTTTGAAGGATAAAAGCTTAAATCTACGTAACTGTGTTCTTAAAACTGAAAATACATATAGACAAACTTAAAAACTCGCGAAACCCAAAACAATATTGCATTTCTTCACCTTAAAAGAAAGATGGATATTTGTTTTGAATAAAATCGATTAAGAATGTTCTAAAAACTTTGAAATCATCCGCAAATAAATATATTCACATCAAAAACACAAGTCCTTTCTAACCTCAAAGAGATAATAGCCAATGTTGAATGTGGTGCGTGTTGGAGTTATACTTGAAGATAGCTTGATTCTTAAGCTAAACTAAAGTTGTTAAGAATTAGGAAAAAGGAAATTCACCTTATTTAAGAGATATTTAAATAAGTTAAGTTTAATAAGATTAGGAGTATTAGATGTCTATATAAAGAGATTCAAGAGTGTTGCATAACTTATGAGTTAAGAGATTGATTTGTGAGAGATTAAGTTTTGAGTAATTTTCTTAAGCTAATAAGAAAGAGTTTTCTTATAATCTTTGAATTTATACCTTTGAGTTAAAAATAGAAACACAATGGGAGACATTACCACCATCGTGGCGACACCAAAAGATGGAGGACAATCTTCAATCAATTGTCTTACGCTGAACACAACTAACTACACAATATGGGCCATACGAATGAAGATACTCCTCAAAGTTCACAAAGTTTGGGAGATTGTGGAGAGTGAAACATCCGAAAGTGATAAGAATGACATGGCAATCGCGTTAATCTTTCAATCTATTCCGGAAGCACTCATCTTAAAAGTAGGAGAACTTGACACGGCGAAGAAGGTATGGGATGCTATTAAAGTACGACATCTAGGGGGAGACCGAGTAAGAGAAGCTAGGTTACAAACTCTCCAAGCTGAATTCGATCGATTGAAGATGAAGGAGACAGAAACTATCGATGATTTTGCTGGCAAATTATCCGAAATATCATCGAAATCAGCTTCCTTAGGAGAAACCATTGAAGAATCAAAACTTGTTAAAAAATTTCTCAAGAGTCTTCCCTGGAAGAAATACATACACATAGTCGTGTCATTAGAGCACGCTCTTGACCTAAAAGTCACAAGCTTTGAAGAGATTATTACACGTCTCAAGGCATATGAAGAACGGATCAGTGAAGAAGAAGAAGGTCAAGATGATCAAAACAAACTAATGTATGCCAACTCGGAGTCTCAACACACGCAAACAAATCGTGAGTATAATGGAGATTATAGAAACAGAAGTCGAGGAGGACGTTTCTATAATAGAGGTCGCAGACGTGGTAGAACGTATAGAGAGTTTGACATGTCCAAAATCACATGTTTTAGGTGTGATAAACTTGGTCACTTTGCATCAAGTTGCCCTGATCGTTTGTTAAAACTACAAGAGGCATACGCTGGTGATGTCTTCAGGGCTCTCTAAGAAACTTTATCATTTCGCTCAATATATTTATAACCACTGCATGTGAAAGTATATGATTTCTCGCGATTTGAGTTGGTTTCAGACAAAAAAAAAGCAAGCATAACAAAGCGATTGTAGTTGGTTACACTTCTCTGGTATCCGGCTTAATAATAGAGTATTGGTTCATGTTGTCTTTTTCTATTTAATTGGTTTATGGAAAGATTATGAAAGTACTTAGCTTTGTAGACGCAAAATGCGTACATAGAAGAATCCTCCAGGTCTTTTGAAATCAAAGGCCTCGTCTTCTCGTTTTCCCAGGATTTGTAATTTTATCCCACGACATTCCATCCAGGCCAAATTATGTTACTCCTTATTCAGAAGAAGACCACAGTTACTTCTTCTTATCACGACATACAGCAATATATAGGCAATGCACTACAGAATAACAACAACTCGAATCAATGGAAAGAGACGAAAATCAATGACAAATAAAAAAAAGGAAGCATGTCACAATGTTTGGAAAATATTCTAAGAGATGAAACAAAATACTTCTTAATATTCCAATTAAGTAAACGTTCTCTCTTTTATTTGTTTCTTCCAATCCCAACCACTCTCACAAACCCACCAGATAGACACTTATGACTGAGGAGCTGACCCAAACTTCTTAAGCTTTGACGCCGAGTCTTGTCTTGAGCTCATCTGCAACCGCATCGATGAACTCCTCTGTGTTCAAGTAAGTGTCCCTTGAGAGCCTAGGAAAACACGGAAACAAATCATAAATCAATTGAAGCAATCTTGATGTGAAACGTGGAAGGAAGAACTCTCTATGTGACTTACTTCGAGCCGTGAATGATGAGTGCAAGATCTTTTGTCATTTTCCCAGACTCCACTGTACCCACACAAGCAGCTTCTAGCTTCTCGGTAAATTCCAAGAGTTTTGAGTTGTCATCTAACTTAGCCCTGTACAAACAGACCGTTTTATATTAATCATCTTCCTTTAAAAACATCATCAACCGTGAAGGATGCTTTCTCTTTACCTGTGTGCCAGTCCACGAGTCCAAGCAAAGATGGAGGCTATGCTGTTTGTGCTGGTCTCCCCACCTTTCTGGTGAACCCTGTAATGACGGGTTACCGTTCCATGTGCTGCTTCAGCTTCAATCGTCTTTCCATCCGGGCAGACCTAATCAAGATAACACTACCGTGGTAAGAGCAGAAACATAGAATCAGCAACTCAAAGGGAACATGTAACAGAGACATGAGTCATGTTATATACCAGAACAGATGTCATCAATCCAAGTGACCCGAACCCTACAGACATTTTAAGAAACAATTAGCTAACGAGAAACCTAACAAAATCTATGTGAATACCAAAAAAAAAAATACAGCTCAAGGCATATTCATTTATCAGCATCAGACAAACCTTGCGCCAGGAAATCACTCTGGACATCACCATCGTAGTTCTTGCATGCCCACACATAGCCTCCCTCGCTCTTAAGAGCGTAAGCCACCATATCATCAATGAGACGATGTTCATACCTGACCAGTTTAATCGTTTAGATCCTCCTCCTTCAAAGCGAACATACACAAGACAAGGATGAAAAAAAAAAACTAACACTCGACTCACCATATCCCAGCAGCCTCATACTTTGACTTCCAGCTGGCTTCATACACCTCCTGGAAGATGTCTTTGAATCTTCATAGTAAAGGGAAAATGCAACCAACATCAAATATGGATGGGTAGAGCAAAAGTAAAATTACCGAAACTAACTTTCACATACCTGCCATCGTATTTCTTAAGAATGGTGTTCTTTGTGCTAAGATAAAGTGGCCACTTTTTCTCATAAGCAGTGTTCATCGATGCCTCAGCAAAAGCACGGATGGACTGCATTAACAAGGAAAAAAATTATATAATTTTGAACCCTAGTAAGAAGAGAATGTAAGTTTAAGTATACCTCATCAGTGTTGTACATGGCCATAGCAACACCGCCTTCACCAGTAAATGTAAAGACTTCAGTTTCAGTTTTCCCATCTTTTCCCTCTGAAAACCAAAGACATTGCAGCTTTTATTGGAAAGAAGAAACCAAAAGAGATTCCAAAATTATACAATGCCAGTCCCAAATGAAAGGGAGTAAGTTTTACCAAAAGTCATAGTCAGTTTTCCTGGTCCCTTGATTACAGCATCAGTGGCACGGTACTGATCACCAAAAGCATGCCTTCCAATGCAGATGGGCTTTGTCCAGCCTGGAGAAAAACAATACATGATTCTCAGAACCCTTAGGCGATAAAATTGCTAATGCAACTAGCCCATTGTCAATAATTTACCTGGGACAAGCTTGGGAACATTTTTGCAGAGAATTGGTTCTCTAAAAACAGTTCCTGTGAGAGACAAGCAAAGTGTAAGGCAACGGAGAATGATACTGGACAGGCTATAAACATATTAAATGTGAATGTCTTACCATTCAGAATATTCCTGATGGTTCCATTTGGACTTCTCCACATCTGCTTCAAGCCAAATTCAGTGACACGGCCTTCATCTGCAGTGGAGAAGATCAATAATTAGTAAAACGAAACCTTTGTCAAAGAAACTCAACAGCAAAATAAAGCAGACCTGGAGTGATGGTGGCACACTTGATGGCAACATTGTACCTAAAACGAAATTACAAAGCATCAAGGATTAATATTCCACACAATATATGCAACATAAGCTGGCCTCAAAGAAGAAAATCATTGTGTGGTCAAATCAAAAGGAATAATAGAGTAAGAAACACATACTTCTTAGTGGCTTCAGCACTCTCAATAGTAACTTTGTCATCAGTAGCATCACGGTGAGGAAGGCCAAGGTCGAAGTACTTGATATCCAACTCCACGAAAGGGGTTACAAGCTGAAAACGTTTAAGCAAACGAAATTTAAATATAAATGCGAAAAAAAAAGAAAAATGAAGAGCGCACATCAGAAGGCGTTAGGTAGCTCCTTGTACCTTATCCTTGATGGACTTCCAGATAACTCGGGTCATTTCATCACCTATATTATATATACAAGACCAAGGAGAAGGATAAAGTGTGAGTGAGTAAAAGATACAGAACGTTTTTAATCAAGGATTAAATAAGCAACTAGCACATGAAGCGTCAACAAATCAATAGCTTAATCTTTTTTTACAAAAAACCAATAGCTGGAAAAGACAGAACAATGACCACACCGGTCGAATTTTCTGACCGGACATTCTCAGAGAGTGTCCTGATCTACGGTTTTTATTAATCTTACACGTTCGAAAAAAACACAAAAACTAAATCTAGCATGGAAGTAAAAAACTAGTTTAACTACACATGCTTGTACTCTAGCTATCAGATCAGAAACGAAACAACGAAACTTCGATAAAAACTAGGCAAGGTGAAATGTAAAACGTTTTCATTTTTCGCATCGAAAAGATCTGAACTAAGAAAAGCGAGAGAGAAGAGAGAGAGAGAGAGAGAGATCTCACCATCCATCTCGACGATGGGGTTTGCAACCTTGATCTTCTCAAACGCCATGTTTTTTGGTTAGATATACGGATCCAGACGATAAGGTTTGACGTTCTAATCGTCGGCGATCTACAAACGAGGGAAGTTTTCCGGCGGGAGTCGGAGATCGTCGATGGTGGTGACTGGAGTAGGTGAAAAAGACTGAGCAGGGGAGAGGGATGTTATATTTATGCTCATTTAGGATTTTGGAAATTATTTTTGAACCCCATTATTATTACTTTATTCTATTTTTTGTCCCTACTTTCATTTCTTCGTTCTACCGGCCACTTGTTCTGGAATGGGAGGAGGGATCGAGTAGTTTGATGTGGATATGAAATAGTGCATTTAAAAACGTTATCATGGAGCTTCATAGCTTTAAGTCAATGGATGAAGTAAAATGGCATAAATTAAAAAAAGCAAGTGGAGGAACTTAAGTAAAAAAAGTTAAGAATTTGTATTCAAATGTTGAGGCCACAACTGAAAAGATATAAGAAGCATCAAATGAATTATATGAGACTCTTAAGCCTGACAAAATATTCCGGAGACAAAAGAGTAGAGTTCGTTGGTTATAGGAAGAGAATAGAAACTCGAAGTTTTTTCATGCCTTAACGAAGCAAAGGATAGTCAAGAGTGGACTCATGCGCCTAATAGATGCCTTGGGAAACATTGCTACCATTTATTTCAGGCAAATCTTTAAATCGTTAAATCCGGAGAAAATTGAGGAAGTTCTAGCCAATTTATCGACGACCATGGCATAGTCAATTAATGAGAGTGGAAGGTTAAGCTAGCATTATTTACGATGCATCCTGAAAAAGCTTCATGACCAAATGGGATGACTGCTTTAGTCTATCAGAAGTTATGGGATATAGTAAAGTAGGATTTAACCCGTATGGTTAATCAAATTCTTTTTAATGGAACCATGGTTCAAGGGCTGAATGACACATATATTTGCATAATCCCAAAAAGATAAGCCTAATGAGAGGGCTCTATTTCGATTGATCAGCTTGTGTAATGTCAGCTATAAGATAATCTCTAAGGTGTTATACCATAGATTAAAGATAGTTCTCCCTGAACGCATCTCAAAAACTCAAGCAGCCTTTGTTGCTGGAAGACAGATTACAAACAATATCATGATTGAACATGGATGTTTCATGCACTTAGAAAAAAGTCGAAAGGAAAGAACAAGAGGATGACAATAAAGACATATATGAGAAAAACGTATGAAATGATGGAATGAGCATTCATTAGAGCAGGAATGCAGAAAAAGGGATACTCGTCCACATGGATTGACTGGATTATGCGATATATATCATTGGTCAAGTATATGGTTCTCATGAATAGTCAGTTAGGAGGGAATATTACTCCTGAAAGAGGACTACGACAAGGAAGTCTTTTGTCTCCTTTCATATTTGTTCTATGCACGAAAGCGCTCATTAGCCTTCTTAATCATGCAGAGAATCAAGGGAAATTAACATCCCTCGGTATCTCACCTTCTCTTTGCTGATGATAGCATTTTCTTTTTGTAAGGCAGAGCCCCATGAATGTGAAGAAGTTATGAAAGTAGTAAGTGTTAGGGTATTTTGTGTACGTGATTCATGCTCAGCTCTACGGAATGATAGGGAAAAGGAGACATGCCGTTGTTGTAATGCATTCTCCTGCTTCGATTGTTGATAAACAAGGAGATCATGCTTTTAGACTACTGCGTTATGGATATGAGCCAGTATATGTCGTCAATATCTTGGTAGCAGCAAGAGAGATTGGTCGTTAGGCAGGAGTTGTCTGTTTATAGTGAAGACCACCAGGTCTTCCTAATCTACAGTTGATTGTTCCGGCTACAAGCGGCGTTCCTTGGGTGTCTAAGCATGGAACTATGGAAGGTATTTGGATTTATAACTGCATCCTTTAGTGGAGATTTCCTACGTACCCATCAGTGGGGGATCAAGCCATTAGTAGTTCATATCATTGGAGGCGCGTAGCTTAGATGAACACGTAGCCTTGAAACTTTACATTAGACATAACATTGAGGGTGAATTTGGTGAATATTCATATTGGACCCTAATATTAAGCTTATAGCCATTCTACAGTGGAAAGCCTTCAATGTGACTAGTTACGCCCAATATTGCCATGAATAACCCTGTAAGCGCGTGTGTGTGGGGGAAGAGGAGTGAAGTCAAAAACACATGTGCTCAATTGCTTTTAAACGAACTTGTTCTATTATGTACAATAAACGGTCACATCTATATTCTAACCCATAACTTAAATAAGTTAAGCTTTCTTAATTAAATAATTTAAGACATTAGAGTAGTAAAAGCACAACCAGACAAATTGGTTTATGCTAAACGTGGATACTATACTATATATATACTATAGTCTCTACAGTATGGTTACAGTTTCATATGAATAAATGACAGCCTTACATGCATGTGGACCATGTGCATGTAGGAACGAAAACTTGGTGTTCTCTAAGGTATACAAATCATGTAGACCCGAAGGTTGGTTTATGAAAAAACGCAGAAGCAATACTATACTATAGTCTATGTAGTCTAGTCAAGTTGTGACACGCGCAAAGTCACAACAATTGGTAACTGGGTATTCATAAGGGGGCCAGAAAATGTACAATATACCCATGCACAGGGACGAGACTATCCTATATTTAATTTAGTATGCCCACATATTGGTAAAAAACCATAGACCCCTAAGTTTGCTTTATTTCCACGTTGTTATGTGACATTGAATAAGGTTCCAATTATATAGGTAGGAGGTGACCCAAACAAAACTATACTATACGATATATGGTATAGTTTAGGTAAGGAAGTCAGATCCTCAATACATGCGTTCAGACAAGTTGCAGCGGACTTAATGTTATGACATGGATCGAGGCAATATAGACACACAGAAGAGAAGGAAATTATTAAAGGTAAGCAAGCAAAACGGGACCACGCATTCTCTACTAGTCGCAATATATAATATGTTAACGATGACATGACGGCAAACATCACTTAATACAGTACATAAGCCTAACCTGCTATGTAATGGAATAGAAATCAATTCTAACAACCACGGCTAGAGGATTAAACTCACAAATAAAGGAAACACAAGAGAGGAAAAACGTGAGGTTTTTTGCGGCAACCCAAAACACTTCATGAGAATAGAAAGTGAAAACGAGTATAAGACACGTGCGGAGGAAGACCATTCTTCGATGAGTTACTTCAAAACCGTGGAGACAATGGTAGCAGTGGCTATGAAAAACCCTGCCCAGGAAATGTCAATAAATTTTCAGAGCAATTTCTCTCTCTCAACAGCCTTGAGAGCTTCGATTTGAAGCTTCTTATTATCATCGAAAGCCATGTGGGTGTCACCGGAAACGTTAGAGCCTTTGTGAACATAATTTCTCTCACGTAGGAATTAATTGTTCACTGCTTTGAGCTGTCTAATTTTGTCTCATTGGCTGTGCATGATGTCGCGAGCCTCCATTAAGCTGACCTTCTGCCACAGACATTGCATTTCCTGGTCCGCCCATCCAATGAAAATAAACAATGAGAGCGCCTAGATAAAGCTTACCAAGTAAAAAAAACAAACAAAATGCATAAGGGGGCTATTCAGAAGAACATAAACAACAAATATTAACAGGAAATGTACTATACTATTTAACTGTATAGTACAAAAATATGTGAACTATACAGCATAGCATCCTATACTATTTATGTTGCTCATATAGTATAGTCATATTTTTCCAAAATTTTTCAGCTGGTACATTTGGCATCATCCCTACAGCAACACACGTGCTTATGTTTCCACACCCCAACCAAATCCAGAAACGTGTGTAAGCCAACAGACCAAACAAGACAACAGATCAACCAACACACAGACATAGACATCGACAATTCCCGATTTTCTGATAAAATCTAAAACTCATGTCTGTACTGCAACTCAAACAGTTGTCAGAGGTTACCATTCTCCCCCGCTGACGTTCAACCATTGCGCCCAGATCTGCAAAATAATCAATGGTTCCGATTTAAATCCCTAATACCCAGATCGGATTTTCTTCGAACACTTATGTTATTTGCTCTTATGGTGTTAAAGTAAATGTACATACCTCGAGGTCTTCTCTTTCCGCTCTGCAATCGATCCTGGCTCCGTGAATTACCCCCGCCTCTGTAACCCTAACTTTTAATTGCCGGCTGCGAAAGCTCCTTACCACCGGATATCGACAAATTAAACCTTTATCTACCCCAAGTCAGCCAACTATTTTGCTCTCCAAATCTTGATTCTTTCTCGGTTTTTGGTTGTTCGAAAGTGAGAATAAACTGTTTAGTTTCCAGGGAAAGCGTAAAGTGAAGAGAACATGGATCCTACTATCTCACGCGCATGTTGGGGCACTTTGGGCATTTTGCATAACAATCTATAATATATCGTACCCTAATAAATGTTATGGTTAGAATGTTAATTTTTGTGTTGCTATAGTCATGTGGCCAAATTTCCCTAACATTTAATCATGTGTAATGTTACATAAATATCATTGGTAGTTAATAAAGAACAAGGAAATGAGTAATGGTAATTATGTAAAGCAGGATTATACTATTATTTATGTTTCTAAATAACATAATAATTAAATTTGTGTCCAAACAATATGAAAAATTAGCTCAAACATTTTAATTAAATCTTACTACAAATATTTGATAAAATAAAAAAATTGATTAAAACACTGAAATAGTTTATAAAAACTAAAATTTTCAGGTATAGATACAAAATAGTTTTATTTAATATGAAGTAAATAAATTAACAGGTTAGTGCATTTTAATTTATTTTAAACACACATTTAAACAACAAATTTTCAAATCAAAATTAAAGATTGTATATAAATCTAATCTATTAAAATTGAAGTACATTTTTAGATATCCCCTTAGTTTTGCTTAATATTCACAGAAATGCCATGTCATTTAATTATACTATACTTTTACTTTTAGTATTTCCAATTTTTAATATTTATACCTATCTGTAATTTAGGAAACTACTTATATCTACCTATAATTTAGGAAACAACAGATACTACAAATTATTAGTTTAGTCTTTAACCACTCGCTTGATAATAGTATAACCAAAACAATGATTCAATCGACTAAAGTCGTATAGCTCACATAATTTTTTACACTATACACTACTTATAAATCTCAGCAAGATGAAATATTTCTGTTGACTTGATCTTAGATGTTATCAGTTATCAGTTCACACATGAACATAGATGATTTGAAGTGCTTCTTTTGAAAATGTACAACAAGTTTATTTTAATATATTAAACATTCTGAAATTGCCTAATATCAATACATATATATAGTTTATTATATACAACTTTATTTCTTTTGTACGAAAATAATATAAACACTAACTAAATACTGAAATAGTTACAAAATATTTCATTTATATATTAAATAAAATTTATCAATAGTTATATTACTATTAACACTAATATATTTAAAATCTAACAATATGAGAATATACCTAATATTCTCAAAATATGTTAAATAAATCTATAAATAGTTTCCACTGATATCAACATTTTTGGAATTCTTAAATACTATATCAAGATATATCTTTAAAATGATAACATATATATTATTGTCAAAATGAAAAAACTTGATGTTTTATTTTTATTAACTAATATCCTTTTTGTATACATTAAACGGTCAAAAAGCAAATCATAGCTTAAAGACGCTTAGCCAAAATGTGTTAGTAACAATATTTCTTTTGTTATCCTTGGAACTATTAGATATACCATATTCATTTTGTACTATTTTAATATATTTTTTTTATTAAAATTCAGAAAATTTTATATAGTAAATTTCATGTCGTGATAATAAAATTCAGTTTTAGAAATATGAATTCACTTGAATATGCTTATTTTGTATATTAGATGAAATAATTTGTTTTTTCATTTTATTAAACACTTAAATATTACCTAAATATAATAAATTTCATTTTATTAAAATCATAAGACGTAATAAATCTATTACAACATTCTGAACTGTGTCCGATATTCAGATGTTGCGTTTTGATACGGTTAAAATGACGTTTTGAATAATACCACGATCTCGCATTTTGGCACTATTTAAAAATTATCTAATAAAGTAAACTATAAAATATTTAAAACCAGATGCAATTTATCTATTATATGTTTCAATATTTAATTTTCATAAAATAAAAATGTTACATTTTGGCAGGAGTTTTTTTTATAAATTACAATCTCATGTATTTTTACTGGTTAAAAGCTACATAATGTAAATACAATAGTTTGTCATTTATGTTTAAATTTACGCTTTACAAGCCCAAGATTTAAATATTTATCATCATTATATAAGATTTCAGCTTTTACTCACAAATTCATGATTAAATTTTTAATTTTTTACGGTTACAATAGAATTAAGATATAACATTTATAAGAATTTATTTTGCTTCAAAATTTTTAATATGTAAACTAACGATTGTTAAGGGCAAAAAAAATTCACAACCTAAAATTTTACTATACTTCTAAAAAATTTACTAAAGTAAATCATATGTATATAACCTTACGAATTTGTGTTAAAATATTTTTATTAGATAAAAAAATTAACAAAACAAATCCCGCGCTTTTAAAGCGCGGGTCAAAATCTAGTAAGATGTTAAATTAATAACTTGACATTAGATAAATTTTATAATAAAACTTTTATATATCAACCTTTTATAAATAAATGCATAAAATAATAACAGTTTATTATTGGATTCGTAGTACTTGTTAAAAATAAAATGAAATAAAATGGTATTTTATATATAAATATGACAGCAATAAAATTATATAATATTATTATATATACCAGAATTACATATATTTATTAAATTAGATTTTGTTAAAGTTATATTTATGGGCTTCGAAGGGACGAATCAGAATCTATTATATCTTATTAAAAAGAAACATTATATAGGACCTAAACTTTAGTCATGTGTAATATTACATAAATGTCATTGTTAATTAATAAAAACAAGGGATTCATTAAGATTAATTATGTAAAACAGAACTAGACTACTATTCATATTTTAAACAATATAATAATTAAAATTTTGTCAAAACAATATAAAAATTAGTCTCAATTTTTATTAAATCTTAATACAAATTATTTGATAAAATAAAAATAGAAAATTCTCTCAAATAGTTCTTTTCAAGTTTTTGTCACCAAATAGCCCTAAAAAATGAAAAATAATTGCCGAGTACATGAAGTATTGGTCATCACATAGCTAACCATGCAAACTAAACTAATGTATACTTAGCTACACGAAGTATATGTTATGCATGACAACATCTTTTAACTCTATAATGTTATGTAATTAACGTCACGAGTTTAATTTCATTTATCCAAAAAATTATGTGTATGCCAGAAACTGTTTAAATATCTCATTTCATCAATTAATATATGACGTACCTGACGGTAATTTACCTAAATTAGATTTTGACCCGTGTTTTAAAAGCGTAAGAATATTTTTAACAAAAACTAATTTACAAAATCAATATGTTTAATAAAATTTTGATAAGTAGTGCTTTAAATTATTTATTTTTAGTGTATTTGAAAAAATATTATTTTTATTTATATGAAATATAAAAGTATATAAGATATTATTTAATTTAGTTTTAGAATTATTTCAATCTGTTTGTTATGAACTTTTAATAAAAAAATTATAATTCGTTTGATTAATTGTGTAGTATATACTTATTTGATAAATTATTTTACTATAAAACTTATTTGATGTCAATTTATTGACTCTAACATTTTATTTGTTTAATATGAAATTAACTAAGTTAATGAATTATTAGTATTATATATTTATTCATAAACAAAAATTGCATTCATTTAAACTTAGTAAAACTTTCATATTAGATTCTTATTCTTAGATTATTTTTATTCTTAAAAGTATATAATTTATAACTTTATACACAAGATTATGTTTGGTTTAAGTTGCAATCGCATAATTCTTAAGAAATAAAATGTTAGATTCAATAAATTGACAACAAATAAGTTTTATAATTAAAAATTTATCAAAGAAGTATATATCACACAATTAATTAAATGAATTACAAATTTGTTATTAAAAGTTCATAGCAAAACAGATTAAAATAATTTGAAAAACAAAATTAATAATATCTTATATAACTTTCATATTTATATAAATAAAATAATACATTTATATAGTGTTAAAATACATTAAAATAAAATTGTTAAAACACTACTTATAAAATAATGTTAAAACATTAATTTTGTTAAAAATATTCTTATGATTTTAAAATGCGGGTCAAAATCTAAATTTAGTTAAATTACAGTCATGTCGGTCATATTTTCATTGATTAAACAATATATTTAAATGGTCTCTCACATCCACATCAGTTTTTGGATGAATGAAACTAAACTCATGATGTTAACTACATAAAGTTGAGGGATGTTGTCATACATAACATATACTTTGTGTGGCTAGATATGTATTAGTTTAGTTTGCATTGTTAGCAATGTGATGGTCAATAGTTCATGTAGTTAGCAATCATTTTTCCAAAAAAATGACCAAAATAGCTTCTTTTTTATTTTGTAAATTTTAATTTTAATACATTATTTTTTAAATTGAAATCCCACCCCAAAACCTCATTCCTTAACTCTAAACTCTAAGTCTAGATTAGTTAACCTTAGAACTAAAATTATTTACTCATTAATAAAACTTATTTTGGTCATTTTTTTTTTCTTTGGGGCTATTTTTGTGAAAATAAATTATTAAGGGCTATCTTACGAAATATTTCAATAAAATGATTAAAAAAACTCAAATAATTTATTAAGACTAATTTTTTTTCAGTTTTAAATACTGAAATATTGTTATTTAATATGAAATAAATTAATTCACAGATTATAGTCTATTTGTATTTTCATTTATTTGAAATACGTTTGTTTAATAAAAACAAATCTTCATATAAAATTGATGAGTGTGTATAAATAAGATACTAAAATCAATAACTTGACATAAAAAAAATAATAATAAATTTTTTATATATTAGAATTATTTTAAATAAAATGCATAGACTTCTAATAGTTCACTACATGAATTGATAGTTCGGATTAAAAATAAAATGAAATAGTATTTATATATACGTTTTATATTTAATATAAATATGAAACAATAAAATTATATAATATTAGTATATATACTAAAAAAATTTTGTTTCTTTTTATTAAATTAGATTTTGTTAAAAAATATTGTCGCGTTTTTAACAGGCAGATTAAAATCTAGTATTCCTTACATATTAAAGCATGTATAAACCAAAAAAAAAAGAAGAAGAACAACTATCTATATCATGTTAACCTGTTTTCCCAATATGTTTAACATCTAACAGAAAAAAAGCTTAATGAGAATCAAATTTACGCGGAAAATATATAAAATAATAGATAAAATAAACACATTAAAGTAAAAGAAAAGATAAAGTGCTAAAGATGTTGTGGGGTTTGCAATTGGCAACCGACCCAAAATGCTTTTTCAGCTTCTTTACATAATTTTAATCTCTTTTTGTCTTTCTTACAATTCCATCGTTGATCGATCGAATTCAAACCCTTATATTACGCTTCTCTTTCATATATAACTCTCTTTCTATTCCCAACTCTCCTTCTCCTTCGCTTTCTCAACTCGCAAGTTCTATATATGTTCACATTTATCTCTTTAATATATTTCTTTATCACTGACTTCTAGCCAGGAAGTAGATATGGCTCCTGTTTCAATGCCTCCTGGTTTCCGGTTTCATCCAACAGACGAAGAGCTTGTCATATACTACCTCAAACGAAAGATTAATGGCCGGACGATCGAATTAGAGATAATTCCCGAGATTGATCTTTATAAATGCGAGCCCTGGGATTTACCCGGTATTTATCTCTCTTCCCTTTATTATTGTTCTCTTAAGATGCAAATCATTGTTATCATCTGGATCAAGAAAAGTACCAATTTTAAAGTCTACATCGTTTATACATGGACATGGACATGTTTTGTGTCTCATTCTAAAGAAATATTTGAGGCAATATAGCATAGCAAAATAATAAAAACTCTCTTTGGTTTATTTTCATATAAATCATTAATCATGTAACTGATTATTATTGCAAGATAGAAGGGCCGTTGTCGTCAAAAAAGAAAAAATATTGCAAGATAGGGTTTTTGGACTTCAGAATAATTTCATTTTATAAAAACTACATAGTGTGACTGTAGGAACATATCTTTTTGATAAGAGTAGCCCTAGAATGAGAAGAGACACTTGGTGTACGTTATTTTTCAAAGATATACATGTTTATTTCTTTTCCAACACTAGTTTCTAGTTTTTAAAATTTGTTTACGTACCAAGTTATGTATCTCCAGACACGCATCGAACTTGAATGCTTTATTAACTAAAAATAACAAACAATGCCTACTTTATAGTCATTAAAAAAACAATGCCTACTTTATCTTCGAATAAAATTTTTAAATGGACCCCCACCCTTACCTTTATTCTAAGAGGATTGTAAAAAATTGAGAGATGCGGTGGATAGTGAGACAAATTTGGAAGACCGAGTCAAAAAGGTAAGAAGTTACAGAAAAGGAAAAACAGGAACACAATTAAGATTTCGCATGTGCTTTAGGGTTTCGGAAGCTTCTCATTCACCCTCAACGTTTGTTTTATAAAAGAATGTTCTCTTTTTGTCTTTTATATTGTCTTTTGGATTCTCATGTTAAGAACCTAAGAGTATTCAAAGTTATTGTTGAATAGACCTAATTCATATGTTCTCTTAATATGATTTGTAAAATTTGCAGGGAAGTCCTTGCTCCCAAGTAAAGACCTAGAATGGTTTTTCTTCAGTCCTCGAGACCGGAAATATCCCAATGGCTCGAGAACTAACCGGGCGACAAAAGCAGGTTACTGGAAAGCCACAGGAAAAGATCGTAAAGTTACTTCCCATTCGCGGACTGTCGGGACAAAGAAAACGCTAGTTTATTATCGAGGAAGAGCGCCTCACGGCTCTCGTACCGATTGGGTCATGCATGAGTACCGTCTTGAAGAGCAAGAATGCGACTCCAAGTCCGGCATACAGGTAGATAACAAAACATCATAAAGATGATATTTTCTTACAATTTTATTTATTCATTATAATTTAAATTAACGTATAAACATTTCAGGATGCGTATGCACTTTGTCGAGTATTCAAGAAGAGTGCTTTAGCCAACAAGTTAGAAGAACAACATCATGTCATGAAGAGGAAGAAAGCAACGACTAATAGTGAACAATCTACTTCTAGTACTTGTTTGTATTCTGATGGAATGTATGAAAACCTAGAAAACTCGGGATATCCGGTCTCACCCGATCACGGCTTAACTCAACTGGGTAACATTTCTTCGTCCGATATGGAAACGATAGAGAACAAATGGAGTCACTTTATGTCGCATGACACGTCATTTAACTTCCCAGCACAGTCACAGTTTTGTTCTCAATATGGAACAATCACATATCCTCCCTCAAAGGTAACAAGATCATTTACTTATATTATCTTAAAGAATGTTAACTTGTTAAGTGTAACGTAAATTTTCGTTTCAAACTAATCTTTAATCATCTAATTCTCTGCACAAAATAGGCTGAGATAGCGTTCGAGTGTGCAAGACTAAAAAATCGTATGTTGCCGCCAGTTCCACCACTCCACGTTGAAGATCTCGCATATAGCGAACATTTGGGAACCAATGTAGCTAATGACACGGATCAAATGTTGAGCAAGATCATAGCATTAGCTCAAGCTTCTCATGAGCCACACAACAGTCTAGGCTCATGGGAATTTGCTTCTGCTTCCGGAAACTTTCAGGGGAACGTTTGCTATCCCGGAGAAAAAGCCTCAGGTTCAGGGGTAGAGGCGAACATGAAGGCTGTTGATATGCAAGTACATGATGGGAGGTTTAAGGAAGAAAGAATTGTCGAGAACTTAAGATGGGTAGGAATATCAAGCAAGGAACTAGAAAAGGTAGTGGTGTTTCATAGGTATTCTAATACTTGCAAAACTATATATATTCTAACTTAGAATTAAACTCATATTAAAAACAAGAGAGCGTTATCTAAATTTAATCTTGTACTCCATTTTCCAGAGCTTCGTTGAAGAACACTCCACGGTAGTTCCTGTAGAAGATATTTGGAGTTACCGTAGGGATAGTCATGAACATCAAGGTAACTTCTGCTCATTAAATATGTTCGGCATTTGACTTTTGCTGTTTTTAGTTACTCAGTCTCCTCTGGTTTGGGACCGTGTGAGGAATCAATCTCTCCGCCTCTCAAGAACCTTGATCTTCCCTAGCTATCGCTTCACTATATGTATCTCTCTCACCTCTCCGATCACTCGTTTGTATGAATAGAAAAAGAACACACACGTTTGTTTACCCTGTTCGGGATCCGATGTGGATCCTTTACATCTGAGGCTTGACGGTACAAGCAACACTCCACTAGAATCAGTCACCAAGAGAGTACAAAGAATCGATCATTAAGCTAAGAATCGAAACCCTAACTCTAGCTCTTCGATGATCTTCTTCTTCTTCTTCTCACTCTCTCTAAATCTCTTCTCGAGTATCTTTCTGTTACGGATTAATGAGCTTTCCCTTTCTCAATCTCTAAGTAGATGAGACCCTGTACGCACTGAACCAACCGACTCAATAACCTCACCGGTTATCACCAATTGTTTCTTGTACCAATCCTATTAAACTGAACCATTCCGGTTTACGTTTAATGAGGATAACCAGCTGCTTAATGTCACAGATCATAACAAATCTCCACCTTGACATTAACAGCTTCTGAGCTCATTCCTTATACCGTCAAGCATAGCCACTCTATTGGAACTTGGCTACTCCAAGCTCATTAAGAGCTTGCTCAAACTTCAAACACGGGATTACTTTTGTTAACATATCTCTAGAGTTCTTCTTGGTTGACACCTTCTGAATTTTCACCTCTCCAGTGTCAATCATCTCCCTCACGAAACTCATCTTCAAAGCCACATGCTTTGAAGCAACAACATGCTTCGTTCTGTCATGGAACACATTGTTCTTCGCAAGACAATCGCACTTTGAGAATCACAGCCCCCACTGACTTCTGCTTGCTGATATCCAAGTTCCTCAGTTAACCCTCTTAACCACAGACCTTCTTTTATCGCTTCCACCAGAGATATATATTCAGCTTCCGTCATTGATAGAGCTACCACTTGTTGAAGCCCTGACTTCCAACTGACCGTGTTACCCCCTACCTTGAACACATAACCTGTAGTCGATCTTCTCTTGTCAAGATCACCACCAAAATCTGAATCTGAATACCCCTCTACCTTGAAGCTTCTGTCACTGCTCTGTTTTCTGAATACTAACCCGACATCTTGAGTCTTAACCATATACCACAGAACCCACTGTACTGCAGCCCAGTGCGTCGAATCTGGACGACTCATAAACCGACTCACAACGCCAACTGCAAACGCCAAATCTGGTCGAGTGCCTATCATTGCATACATAATGCTTCCCACTGCGTTTGAGTAAGGAAATTCTTCTTCAACACCAACACTATGATCATCTTTCTTAACAGAAAACAACTTGAAATGAGCACCCAGTGGAGTAGATACTGAATGTGCTTGATCCATACGAAAGACTTGTAAAATCTTCTTTATGTATTTAGATTGAGATAACCCCAGAACTCCACCTGCTCTGTCTCTCTCTATATCCATACCCAAGATTCTGCTTGCAGGACCCAAATCTTTCATGTCAAACTCACTACTCAACATCTTCTTGACTTTGTTGATCTCACCAGCTTCTTTCGAGATTAATAACATATCATCTACATATAATAGCAAGTAGATGTACTCTCCTTCTCTCAGCTTCTTGTAGTACACACATAGATCAAACTCACTCTTGTTGAAACCATGATTCATCATGCATTGATCAAAACACTTGTTCCAATAACGTGGAGCTTGCTTCAGCCCATACAGGGACTTCATCAACTTGCACACCTTGTTTTCTTTGCCAGCAACCTCATAACCCTGCGGCTGCTCCATGTAGATATCTTCTTCTATCTCACCGTGCAACAACGCTGTTTTCACGTCTAACTGCTCCAACTCCAAGTCTTTATCCACTACCATAGACAACATGAGCCTTATAGATACATGCTTTACGACCAGGGAAAATATTTCTTGATAGTCGACTCCCTCCTTTTGTGAATAACCTTTCGCGACTAATCTAGACTTGTGTCTTGGTTCTTCAACTCCGGGGATCCCAGGCTTGTACTTATATATCCACTTACACCCTATAGCCTTCTTTCCTTTTGGCAAATCCACCAAATTCCAAGTTTTATTTTTCTCCAATGAATGCATCTCATCATCCATCCCAGCATTCCACTTCTCTGAGTCTTTGCTTCTCATAGCCTCCTCATAGCTTCTCGGTTCTTCACTTCCCATTTCTTCTGATACTGACAACGCAAACGCCACTTCTGTCTCTTCAGTGAACCTAGATGGCTTCACAATTTGTCGTCGAAATCGATCTCTTGCAAGCTGATAGTTGCTCAAATCTCCTGTAACTTCTTCAGCTTCATCATCGTCCTCTGACACAGGTTGAACAGCTCCACCTTCTGCCTGACACTCTTCTTGAACTCCTGAGCTTTCCCCAACATCTACTGAACTTTTCACAGATTCACCAGACCCTGACTGCTCTGTCTCTGTTTTCTTCTCGTGATCCTGGACCAAATTCTTGTACAAGAGATCCTCTCTAAAAACTGCATTCCTGCTGATCACCACCTTCTTCTCTTCAAGTAACCAAACCTTGTAACCCTTCACCCCAGTAGGATAGCCTATGAAGACTCCTCTCAGTGCCCTTGGTTTAAGCTTTTCTTGGTCTATATGAACATAGACAACAGCCCCGAACCTTCTAAGATGTCCATACCCTGGAAGTTTCCCGAGCCACAATTCTTCTGGAATATTGAAGTCATTTGCTGAAGAAGGAGTTCTGTTTATAATGTAGACAGACGTTGCAACTGCCTCCGCCCAGAATCTTTCTTCGAGACCTGATTCACTCAAAAGACAACACACTTTTTCCATGATAGTCCTAATCACATGCTCTGCAACACCGTTCTGTTGCGGAGTGTATGAACAAGTCCTATGCCTTTCAATTTCATGCAGTTTACAGAAATTATCAAATGCAATATTACAGAACTCTAAACCGTTATCAGTCCTAAGACATTTAACCTTCCGATTCACCTGGTTCTCTACTAAAGACTTCCATTCACAAAATTTGCTAAAAGAATCATATTTAGTAGCTAGAAAGTAAATCCAAACCTTCCTAGTATAATCATCTATAATAGACAGAAAATACTGCTTCCTAGATATTGATAAGTGAACATTGGGAGAGCCCCAAAGACCAGAATGCACGTACCTAAGCACTTCATCAGTATTGTGCTTACCCACGTTGAAACTGAGCCTTTTATTCCTACCCATGATACAGCTCTCGCAGAATTCCATGTCACTTATTTTGTTCTTATCAAGTATTCCCTTCTCCACTAGCACTTTGAGATTCTTCATGCTCGTGTGTGCAAGACGACTGTGCCATAACGCCGTATCATCCTTGGATACTGCTGCGTATGCTGCTGGTGATACAGTGCCTCCATCTAACAAGTAAAGACTCCCACACAGTGTACCCTGTAACGCTAACTTGCCGTTCTTGTAGAACCGAGTCTTTCCTCCACTCCCTTCTTGTTTAAATCCCTGCACATCAAGTGAACTCACAGAGATAAGGTTCCTTCTAAGATTAGGAACATACCTGAAATTGGAGAGATGATTTACTGTTCCTCCTTCTGCCTTTATGTGGATGGAGCCGATTCCTTGAACCAACACTGCTCTGTCGTCTGCAAGCAAAACCTGTCTACCAGTGACTTCTTTGAATTCACTGAACCACTCTCGTCTGGATGTCATATGGTATGAGCATCCAGAGTCAATCACCCAGTTATCCTTTGGATCATGTTCAGAGATTGCAAGCACATCAATCTCCTGTAGTTTATAAACCATAACTGCTGCTTCTCCATCGTCTTCATTCTCCATTCTCTTCTTTCTTGCAAAACAGTCTTTCTTCATGTGACCTTCCTTCTTGCAATACCAACAAGTCACCTTCGATCTTGATCTCGATCTGGACTTGTTGTTAGAGTTTCTGCCTCTGTAGTTCTCCCTTTTTTCTTGTCTTCCTCGAGCAACATTCGCTTCACCGGATCTCAGTGAAAGATTAGAGTCTTTCACCTCCTTCAACTCTAACTCTTTAGACTTTGCAGCGTTTGTAACATCCTCGATAGTTAGAGTATCTCTACCATACTTCAAGGTCTCCTTCAGCTGGTTGTATTGCGACGGCAACGAACTCAGCAACAAGATTGCTTGAACCTCCTCTGAAACAGAAACATTTACACTGCTTAACCCGGAAACTAACTTCAAGAAATCATCTATTTTCTCATCAATTGATTTAGACTCAATCATCTTGAATGTATAGAACTTATGTTGTAGATGAATTCTATTTGGTAGAGTTTTAGAATTATACAACCTTTCCAGTGCAGACCATATGGTTCCTGCCGTTGTACAATCTTCAAGCTTCCTCAACACATGATCACCGAGATTCAAGATGATCATGTTCATCGCCTTCTCAGCTTTCTCTGATTTCTCAAGCAGATGCTTCTTGACTCGCTCTTTGAAATCTTCCTCCTCTTCGCCTTTCTTGATCTCAATCTCCGGATCTGACGACGACGAGGCTTCCATCAACGAATCCTTTAAGCCAAGGATTGACAGATGAGCTAGCATTCGTTTCTTCCACATCGAGAAATCGCCTTGCCCATCGAAACACGATATCTTGATCTTCGTCATTGATTCCTTCATCAGCAACCACGAACCAGCGCTCTGATACCACTTTGTGAGGAATCAATCTCTCCGCCTCTCAAGAACCTTGATCTTCCCTAGCTATCGCTTCACTATATGTATCTCTCTCACCTCTCCGATCACTCGTTTGTATGAATAGAAAAAGAACACACACGTTTGTTTACCCAGTTCGGGATCCGATGTGGATCCTTTACATCTGGGGCTTGACGGTACAAGCAACACTCCACTAGAATCAGTCACCAAGAGAGTACAAAGAATCGATCAACAAGCTAAGAATCAAAACCCTAACTCTAGCTCTTCGATGATCTTTTTCTTCTCACTCTCTCTAAATCTCTTCTCGAGTATCTTTCTGTTACGGATTAATGAGCTTTCCCTTTCTCAATCTCTAAGTAGATGAGACCCGGTATGCACTGAACCAACCGACTCAATAACCTCACCAGTTATCACCAATTGTTTCTTGTACCAATCCTATTAAACTGAACCATTCCGGTTTACGTTTAATGAGGATAACCAGCTGCTTAATGTCACAGATCATAACAGACGGTAGCAAGTTAATTTAGTTTCTCCCCAAGAATCAGACTGGCCTCTCAACTTTGAGTCGCGTTTTCCATGGAAAGCCCCCTCTTATAGCTATTCCATGCACTAGGTACAGAGTAGATACAGAGCTATTGGATTTGTCTTACTAATAATTTTATATATTTTTTTAATTGGAGATGGCGAGGGAGTTAGCAACAATGGATACGTGGATGATGTTTACACACTTGAGTACTCCGAAAACGAGCTCAACGCCAATATTTCGGACAAGATAAATAACAATGATCACGACGCAACGAGTTCACCTCGTTTTGAGATGGTTAACAAAATTGAGGTTAGCCATGGACTGTTTGTTACAACTCGTCAGGTAACCAATACATGCTTTCAACAGATTGTACCATCTGAAACCGTTATTGTTTACATTAATCCAACGGGTGCCGTAAACTGTGGACATGAGATGAAACAAACGGAGGAGGTTCATGTCGCTAAGCAGATTAATCCGCGAATTGACAGCTTTGTCTCCAAAATGCTTGGACCGTGGAGAAGATTTGCGTATTTATTGGTTTCGTTCATATGCTCTTATTAATGCATTGTGCTAATCAAGGAGGTAACTCTAATAAAAACCAACGCAGTGAAGGAGATTGTAACGATCGGGGGACAATACTAATTACGAAATCCTGTAGTGAGAAAAATATTTGGAAGAAGAAGAAGAAGAACGAGAAAAACATAGTTGATGAAAAAGGTTTCAGCGTTCAAGATAGTTTTATGTTGAAGAAGTTGGGGCTTTCTGTTGCTGTTACCTTAGCTGTTTTACCATATGTCTTATATATAATATGAAGTTCAATACATAATATATGACTTTGCACGTTTTCTATTGTACTACTAGATGACTAGGAGGGCTTTCCTCTCTTTTGCTTTTTTTTTTTTCCTTTTCATTTTTCTAAACCGCCTGAAATCTACGTATTATGTGCTGCTTTACATCATGGGATGTTGTTTTTTTTTTTTAACTACATCATGGGATATAGTTTTTCTTCCTTTGTAGTAACCAATATAAGCTCTCGGTAATCAACCTTTTAAAATTTTATTTTTAATTGAACATATTGGAATTTATTTGACTTTATCCATACTAGAAGATCCTTAGATAACCACAGATTAAACCAGACAAACCGTAGCAATATACAGTATTTTTTGTTTTCATTATGATGAATCTCCAAATGAAGCTGAAAATTTCAGGGAGACGCTTCATAACCTGTCAGGTTAATTGAGTTGGTAACCCGAAATGGTAACCCGAAAGGTCTAAACTATTAAGGGAAATTTTCCTAAACTAACCTACAACTTGATTTTAACCCCAAAGTTATACCCAAACTTGAATCAAATGCAAAACTAACCTAAAAACCTTATGAAATTACAGCTCAGTCCCCCGTGACCAAACAAAAAAATAGAAGCCATTCTTACGAATATAGCCCCAGTAAGTCGTCTGAGTTGTCTGAGATGTTGGAAGTCGTCTGGACGACTGAATTGTAAGTCGTCTGGAACTAGTTTATCTTAAAAATAATTTATAAGTTTTGTAAAAAATATTTTGATGAGTAAAAAATTAAAATCCTGTAATTATAAGCAGTTTTAAGTGATAAAAATTAAGATATGATAAAATTGATTTGTTTTCAACATAGATGAGTGGAAGTAGTGAATCGTGATATTCTTTGGTTTAGGGATTTGACAAACATATGTTGTAGTATTGTATGTATTCTTAGGGTTAGATTTTGAAAAGTTGAAATGTTTTTTTTCAAAAAATAAATTTTACCTCTATGTGTTTATTTCTGTGTATAGTAAACACTTTTCAAGTTTAATTTGATTTTATGAAGTGTTTAATTAGATAATTAAGTTTTTAATTAGATAATTAATTTTAGGGGTTATGTTTAGGGTCCAGACGATTTATATTTACGTCGTCTGGTGAATAATTTAAACCAGACAACTTACAAGTAAGTCGTCCTAGTTTCCCGCCTAAAATTTAAGAAATTTTATTTACCCACTTAAATAATTTAAACCAGACTACTTACTTGTAAGTCTTCTGGACGACTTATATTTCAGTCGTCTGGTGAATAATTTAAACCAGACGACTCGTAATATTTCCGCCTAAAATTTAAGAAAATTTTATTTTCCCGCTTAAATAATTTAAACCAGACAACTTACTTGTAAGTCGTCCAGACGACTTACAAATAAGTCGTCTGAATCGAAAATATTTAACCTAATTGGATTTTTTGTCTCCCTATATAAAGAAAAATTTACACATTCTCTCTCCTCCTCTCAAATGTCTGCAACAAAAATGTAATGTTTATCTTTCTAGAACTCTCCAACCTCTCTATAATTTCTTTGAACTTATAAACACCAAACTTTATAACAATCTATTGTTTTTGTCTTATGTCTTTCTCACTAATTTATCTTGTTTTTAGAGGTTTTTCATCACATGGTTCCACTCATTTAAAGGTAGATCTATTAATTTTAGATATGTATTTTTGTATGTTTTATAAAGGTAGATTTATCTAATCTTCCACTCATTTTCTTTGTTTTTAAGCCATTTGAACGTTTTTGGATATGCAGATTTTTCAGATCTGGATTTGGATATGTAGGTTTTTCATATCTGGAAAACTTCTGGGATGACTTACTTTTCAGTCGTCTAAACTATAATGCGCTAGACGACTTACCTGTTAGTCGTCTAGACGACTTCCATAAAGTTGTCTGGACTTTCTGGAAGTCGTCTGGACTTCCAGGAAGTTTTCTGACGTTGTCTTCTTTTATATCAAGTGGAGTCCAAGCTTGTCTTTGTAGAGGAAGTGATATTTTCTTCATTTGGTAATTTTTTGTTGCATAAAGTTCATACCTTTTTCCCAAACTAAAACTCTCCAAACCCACTCTAATCTCTTTGACTTGAAAACACCAAACTTTATATGAATTTTTCAGTTTTGTCTTATGTTTTTCTCACTAATCTATCTTTTGTTGCAGGTTTTTAATCAGATGGTTCTCATCTTCCATTTGGATATGTACGTTGTGTGTTCTATAAAAGTATATATCTAATCTTCCACTCATTTTCTGTGTTTCTAAGCCATTTGAATTTTTTTGATATGCAGGTTTTTCAGATCTGGGCTTGAAATGCATGTTTTTCAGATCTGGAAGACTTCTGAGACCACTTACTTTTCAGTCGTCTAAACTATAATGCGCTGGAAGACTTACCTGTTAGTCGATGGACGACTTCCAGGAAGTCGTCTGGACTTCCCGGAAGTCGTCTGGACTTCCCGGAAGACTTCTTGGAAGTCGTCTGGAAGTTGTCTGGACTTACTGGGAGTTTTCTGACGCTGTCTTCTTTCATATCAAGTGGAATCCAAGCTTGTCTTTGTAGAGGAATGATCTATTATAGTTTTGTTTGTGGTATGTTTTGTGATTTGCATGTGTACTCCTTTAGTTGTGATTTTTGTAAAATAAGTAATATTATTTCCCAAGATTTAATATATGTGCTAACAATGTGTTTACACATTTACAAATCAATGAAATAATATACTTCAATAGCCTTTTCTCATCTTTTGATCTCCCATATGCAATAATAAACTTCAATGGCCTTCTGCTCTTCTTAATAAACAAGAATGTTGGTAGCCTTGTATTGATACAACATTTTAAGAAGCATTTTAACCCTTCTTCCAACAAATCATCATTGGTGTCAAAGCATATTACATCCTCCAACTCAGCTTCATCCCCCACATCAGCTTCATCCCTTTCCTCTGAAACCGTTCTCATCTTGCAAAAGCTTGGTACACAAAGACGTACTTCTTGCGTTTTAGTTATCTCGAGCAAGTTCCGAACTTGCTTATCACTTGTAACATGAATAGGAGGAAGGTCTGGAGCCATCTGTTGAGTTGTGTACGTTAACTGCACTGACTCTGTGTTCATGTCCAGGCTATAATCTTCTTGAGCCATTGCAAAAAAATCAGCATGTGTCGAACCTTCACTCAAAAATAACATCCTCGCTCCTTTGAAACGATCAACCACAAAATTCCAACATCCATCTTCCAACAACCATTCTCCAAACACTGCATGTAACTGACGCATCATCTGAAAAAGTCAAAATAAAACACATTAGCAAACATAGAACAAAGAAAACAAAAATTTAATAAAGATAGACGTAGACGACTTCAATCTAAGTCATCCAGACGACTAAACTTTCAGTCGTCTGGTCAACGCAGAGGTTATTTTTGCAATTGACTTTGAAATCTGTTATTTGGGACGACTGAAATATCAGTCGTCTTATTTAGTTTGATTAAAAAAAATCTCCGAAAAACACAGACGACTGAAATTTCAGTCGTCATAGGTTAGTTTTGCATTTGACTAGAATATTTCAGAAGATTGACTTTTACGGACGACTTACATTTCAGTTGTCTGAAAAAATTGAAATATCAATATTTTATTGAAACTCGACGACTTACATTTCAGTCGTCATAGGTTACTTTTGCAATTGTGAAAAAACTTCAATATTTAATTATATCCAAACGACTTACAATTCAGTCGTCCGTCAGACGACTTACAATTCAGTCGTCCGTCAGACGACTTACAATTCAGTCGTCCAGGATTTACAAGGTTTGACCAGAATTTCGGAATAAAATCCTGGACGACTGAATTGTAAGTCGTCTGACGGACGACTGAATTGTAAGTCGTCTGGATATAATTAAAAGTTGAAGCTTTTTTCACAATTGCAAAGTAACATATGACGACTGAAATGTAAGTCGTCGAGTTTCAATAAAATATTGATATTTCAATTTTTTCTCAGACGACTGAAATGTAACTCGTCCGTAAAAGTCAAACTTCTGAAATATTCTAGTCAAATGCAAAACTAACATATGACGACTGAAATTTCAGTCGTCTAGATTCTTAAGAGATTTTTTTGTAACCAAACTAAAGCAGACGATTGATATTTCAGTCGTCCCAGAAAACAAATTTCAAAGTCAATTGCAAAAATGGGTTTTGCATTGACCAGACGACTTACCAGGTAAGTCGTCTGGACGAACAGATCTGGAAAAAAACTCGATTTCATACCTTAAATTGGTGAGATAACTTTCTTAGCACACACAAGGCTTCTCCAAGCACACCGAATCTCAAACGAAAGTAACCCACCCAGAATCGTTAGTTTCTTTGACTATATGAACCATAAGAAATGTAGAATCAAAATCTTGGGTTTTTTTAGCTCAATGTGGAGAGAAAGTGAGAGAGATGCTTTGTTTAGTTCATAAGAATGGAGAAAGAAGAAGGGTAAATCAAATTTGGAAGCATTAAGAGCTTCAAATTGGTTGTTCATGGTAGTTGGGGTATTGATGATAATGGCAATCTTGTAATTACTTTAAGATGATGAGGGTGAGAGAGTAAAAATATCATTTTCGAAAAAAGAAAAAAAATTTGATGGCGTTTTCGTGAATTATATGAACTTGTGGGATGAATATGGCAAAATCAATTTCCAAAAAAAAGGAGGTTACTTTTGTGTTTGACTTCAAGTTCTAGGTCAAATCTGCAAAAAGCCCAACTATTAAATTGAATTGACTGAATCACATATATGAGCACTTTTCTTAAAAATATTTTGATCCTATTCCAAATTTTAGATTACAAATTATTTTTTGTATGATAAGATAATCAAACTCTTACTGTGGTTCTACACTAAGATACATAATGAGAGGATAATGATATGTTCCTAATGCTTAGGGATTTAGACTAATCTAGTTTCCTATTCCAAGATGACTCGATATGTTGTATATATACTTTACCTTGGTTGATGAATAAGACACATACTTAATATACATATTCATTATATAGTATCAGAGCAAATATCTACATAATTTTTTCCGCATTATTATCAAACATTGATCACGATTAATCGTTGATCCTCTTCTACTAAATTCTACTTCTACTACGATTCTTGTTCATCAATCAAGATGTCTATTACACCTGCAAATTCTGCTACACCGATAATACAACGTGATGATTCTCCATATTATCTAAATCCTTCAGACAATCCGGGTGCTCTTATTACTTCGGTTCTCCTCACAAACGAGAACTATTCAGAGTGGTCTACTGAACTTCAAAATTCCTTGCAGGCCAAGCAAAAGATCGGGTTTATAGATGGGTCAATTACGAAACCAGTTGATGATAGTCCTGACTTACCTCGGTGGCTTGCTGCAAACTCCATGATTGTTGGATGGATTAGAACCTCCATTGATCCAAAGGTTCGATCAACTGTTACACATGTCCCAGATGCCAACACGCTTTGGGAAACCCTAAAATTTTGGTTTTCCGTAAAAGATGGGGCGCATATACACCAGCTTCAGGATGAGATTACCAACTGCAAGCAAGGTGGGAAATCAGTCCTTGACTATTACGGAAGGCTTACTAAGCTATGGGTAGAGCTACAGAATCTCAAAACTTTTTGAACCTGTACGTGTGCGGCAGCCGCTGACATTGAGAAAGAGAAAGAAAATGCACGAGTACATAAGTTTCTTTTTGGACTAGATGACTCACGATTTCTATCCATCAGATCACGTATAACGGATGAAGACCCGTTGCCTGATCTCAATATTGTCTACTGCAGAGTAATCTGTGAAGAACAAAACATGGCAACTATTCGCTCAAAAGAACAACAATCAGACATACTCGGGTTCTCTGCGAAATCAGATACTGCACAAGCTCCTCCTACAATTGCTGATTCTGTTCCACCTAAATCACGAGACACTTCACGCTCATGTACACATTGTGGCCAGAGAGGCCACGATAATACCGAGTGTTTTCTCCTTCATGGGTTTCCAGAATGGTATAATGAACAACAACGACAAAACAACAGCCAAAGAGGTGGTCGTGGAGGACGTTTCAACTACAACAGGGTCATGGACGTGGTCGCGTAAACGCTGCTCATTCAACTCAAATCAACTCGGACCAGATTGTGTCTTTGATCTCGTTACTTCAAAACCAACAAAGCAACCTCTCTTCAGAATGTTTGTCGGGTAAACCCAAATACACTTATGTTATTATTGATACAGGTTCCTCACATCATATGACGAGTGACCTTACCTTACTACACGACATCAGTACTTGTACTTCTTGGGTTACATTCCCAAATGGCCACTTATAACAAAACGGGACATACTGAAATTTAGCAAAGACTACTCGTTGCATGGTTCTTTTTGTGCCAGATTTTAATTGCACTCTCATATCAGTCTCAAAATTGTTGAAACAAACAGGATGCATAGCAATATTTACTTATACATTGTGTTTTTAACAAGACTGTTTTTCGAGGACTCTGATTGGAGCAGGTGAAGAACGTGAGGGGGTCTACTATTTTATGGGTGTTAAAGTTGCACGAGTTCATGGAGCTGCAAAATCGACTTTTCCTTCAGTTCTATGGCATCCTCGACTTGGACATCCTTCTTACAACATCTTGTCTTCTCTACCGGTTTTTGATACTCTTAAGATAGATTTTCTACTTCTAATCATTGCGACATTTTTTTAGAGCCAAACAAACTCGATCAGTTTTTCCTCCTTTTGGTTTGATTCATTGCGATGTTTGGGGACCGTATCGTACACCAGCATCATGTGGAGCAGTTTATTTTCTTACTGTTGTTGTGATTATTCACGAGCTGTGTGGACTTACCTGATGCTTGAAAAATCAGAGGTTTCAACTCTTCTTAAAAATTTATGTGCCATGAGTGAGAAGCAGTTTGGTCGAAGTGTGAAAACGGTTTGGACAGCTAATGGTACTGAGTTTATGGTCCTAAAATCGTTCTTCCAGCAACAAAGGATCATACATCACACTTCGTGTAGCCCGTGCATGTTTGTTCCAGGAATATTCTCAATGTAGCCCGTGCATGTTTGTTCCAGGCGCGTCTCCCAGTTGAATTTTGGGGCGAAATTATTCTGGCTGCAGCTCACATAATCAATAGAACACCAACGCAAGTACTAGATGGAAGAAATCCATACGAACTCTTACATGGAAAACCACCAGTGTACGACTTACTAAGAGTATTTGGGTGCCTTTGTTATGCACATTGGCGACCGAGGAGCAAGGATAAATTCGCAGCACGAAGTCGATGCATATTTGTCGGGTATCCGTTTGGTAAGAAGGCGTGGAGATTGTATAGAGACCAATGAATATAATTCTTCATCAGTCGAGGCGTTACTTTCCTTGAGGATCAGTTTCCGGGGATTGCAAACACAAACTATGTGTCCCCACCTGTCCTACAGCAAAACGAACAGATAGATGATTGGTTAACACCCGCTTTGCCATCAAGGGGGAGCAATGTCGTTCCTCCACAACCTTCTGATTCTTCTGATACGGTGGCGCAACCAGAACCTTCTGTTCCTACTGTCTTGCCTAACATAACTCCTAATACTGATACAAACCCTACGACTGAGCAACCTGCATCTCCTAGAACAATTTCACCTACGTCGGAATCGCCAAAATCACAAGAAGCTTCTACCTCTAAGCAGTCTAATTCTCCAGGACTTCCAGAAATTCTAGGACATGGTCATCGACACAAGACGCCTTCTATCTTGCTCAAGAACTTTATTACGCATGCAGCTTCCTCCACGGACCCTCCTCACGTTCCTTCGTCTGAGCAGAGTTCCTCAACAGCGGTCTCAGGTAAGACACCATATCCTATTGCTGATTATCTATCATCCTCTGTTTTTAATGATAAACATCAGGCGTTTCTTGCAAAAATTACTACTGACTACATACCCAGGACTTACAAAGAAGCAGTCCTTGATTCTTGTTTTAATGGCGCAATGAAAACGGAGATTGATGCATTAGAAGCAAACTATACATGGGATATAACATCTCTTCCTCCAGCCAAAAAGGCGATCAGTAACAAATGGATTATACTATAAAGTACAACGCTGATGGCACTGAAGAGCGCCCCAAGGCCAGACTGGTAGCATGTGGAAACCGCCAAAAGGAGGGTATAGATTATAAAGATACATTCGCTCCTGTGGCAGGGATGAACACTGTATGGTTTCTTCTCAAAGTCGCAGCTACAAAACGATGGGAGATTCACCAGATGGACGTTCACAATGCATTCTTACATGGTGACCTTGAAGAAGAAATTTATATGCAACTACCTCAAGGTTTTAAAAGCAGTAATCCGTCTAAAGTGTGTCGTCTCTGAAAGTCACTCTATGGTCTGAAACAATCTCGTCGATGTTCGTTCGCAAAGCTAAGTAAGACTCTCTTGGATTTTGGTTTTGTCCAGAGTTACGAAGATTATTATTTATTTTCTTATGTTCGCGGCAATATATGCGTATACATATTAGTGTATGTTGATGTTTTTATTATTGCTGGAAACGATGTCTCTACTATTCAGAAGTTTAAAGACTATCTACCCAAGTGTTTTAAGATGAAGGATTTGGGAAAAATAAAATATTTTCTTGGTTTGGAAGTCGCAAGAGGTCCACAAGGTATCTTTCTGTCCCAGCGAAAGTATGCATTGGATATTATTACAAAGTGTGGTCTTCTTGGAGCAAAGCCATCGCCTGTCCCTATGGAGCTGAATCACAAGCTGGCGATGTCTACTAGTAAGCCACTTACTGATCCTAGAAAGTACAGGCGTCTGGTCGGCAGACTCATCTATCTCACGTTCACCAGACCAGAGCTCAGCTATATCGTTCACCTTCTTTCCCAATTTATGCAGAAGCCTCTTGAAGATCATTGGCTCGCAGCTTTACGTGTCGTCCCATACTTGAAAGGTTGTTCCGATCAAGGGATTATGTTATCTTCGGACAGTAATTTACAGCTTACTGCATTTTTTGACACGGACTGGTCATCCTGTCCTCGTACACGCCGGTCTTTGAGTGCATATCTGGTACTACTTGACGACTCTCTGGTCTCATGGCGTACCAAGAAACAACGGACATTCTCTTGTTCTTCGGCAGAAGCCGAATACCGGTCAATGGCAGACGCCACCTGCGAACTCAAGTGGCTCAAGCGTCTCTTACACCAGTTTGGTTTTACACATCCTCTTCCTATGCATCTATTTTGCGACAGTCAATCAGCTATTCATATTGCCAATAACCCCGTGTTTCATGAGCGTACTAAACACGTGGAGAATGATTGTCATACAGTGCGTGATGCTGTCCAAGCCAAACTTCTTCGGACCGTTCATATTTCAACCAAGAATCAACCAGCTGATCTTCTAACGAAGCCTCTTCCGTCTCCGACATTTCAATTCTTGCTGTCCAAGTTAGGCATTCGAGATATGTCATTGCCAACTTGAGGGGGAGTAACGAGAGGATAATGATATGTTCCTAATACTTAGAGATTTAGACTAATCTAGTTTCCTATTCCTAGATGACTTAGATGGTCGATATGTTGTACATATACTTTACCTTGGTTGATGAATAAGACGCATACTTAATATACATATTCATTATAATACAAGATAAAAAATAGAGTTTATAGTGTTTATATGTGCTTCTTCAAAGATGTGGTGACTTTTGTTAATTATATATCTCTCTCTCTTTCTAACTATTAGTTTCTTGTTTTTTCTCTCCTTTGTTATTGTCCATAACTCCTTATATATAGAGAGCTAAGCGTTACAATGTTTAATGCCAACAATTGCAATGATTAGCCAAAAGTTGTTGGGGTCAAAATCGGTCAATGACGAAATCGTCACCCGAAAGTCCTCGAAAGAAAAGCCAAGCGACGATCAAATCCAAGAAACGGGTCGTCGCTCGATAAAACTCACGGAAGGCTCGTCCACTCCCATCTGGCGCCAACGGCGAGGGTCCTGGCGCCCGTCCATGCGATCGTCTCATGATCTCGGGCAATGACAGCATCTTGGTCCCTTCAAACCCATGCCTGGATTGTCCGAGATCTACAATGAGTCTTCCGTAAAACCTTCCCGATTGTTTAAAAGATTCATCTTTTAACATATCTAAAACTCGGAGCCACATTGCTCTCATCCTCGACGACGGAAAATCTGGAGATCTAAGTCCATCTCAAAATCCCGATACTCGCAGAATCTTGTCGGAAACAATTATCTCGAGATCTACGACTAGAGACCCTCCCAAAACTCGAAAGATTTCCCGCAAACAACTGACGAGGGAAAGATCGAACAAACCCACAGACGGCAAGACGGCCTGGCACCAGCAGCACACGGGACGCGGGCTGGCGCCGGCGGCACCCCGGCCTGGCGCCGGCGGCACGCGGGACGCGGGCTGGCCTGGCGCCGGCGGCACTCCGGCCTGGCGCCGGCGGCACGCGGGACGCGGGCTGGCCTGGCGCCGGCGGCACCCCGGCCTGGCGCCGGCGGCACGCGGGACGCGGGCTGGCCTGGCGCCGGCGGCACGCGGGACGCGGGCTGGCCTGGCGCCGGCGGCACCCCGGCCTGGCGCCGGCGGCACGCGGGACGCGGGCTGGCCTGGCGCCGGCGGCACCCGGCCTGGCGCCGGCGGCACTCGGGACGCGGGCCGGCCTGGCGCCGGCAGCACCCGGCCTGGCGCCGGCGGCACCCGTCACGCGGGCCGGCCTGGCGCCGGCGGCACCCGTCGCGCGGGTCGGCCTGGCGTCGGTCCACGGCCCTCGTCCCGGTCCCGTTCCTATCTTGCCCGGTTCGATCCCATCTTAGCTTGTTCGGATCAATCTACGCAAGTTTGGTATGATCACGGTTACTCTAGAACGCCACTTCCTCGACTAAACAAGGAATTGAGGTTCCTTCGGAAACACCGAGACCTTCAAAGACTGTCCTTTCGAAAAACCGTAAAAACGCCTAAACAGGCCAACGTGGTCAAAACGGCCCACGTACGATTTTCCGAAAAGGAAGGATAACTATGACGGTTTATCTTTATCCTCACATAAGAGATAAATGTCAAGTTTCCATAAGAGATAAATATCAAGTTTCCAGAAGATAAATGTCAAGTTTCCCGATAAACACAAAGATGGACGAAAATGGAAAAAGCCCAACTCAGCCCGCGAGAAGATAGACCGTCATAGGAGGAGTATATAAGGAGAGCTTTGAGCAAGAAGCAAACCAGATCAAAAACGTCCAGAGCACTTAGAGCAACTTAGCATTCTTTTCTGTTTTCACTAGCGAGCTGCGACTCAACTAGGATAGACTTAGGCGATCAGACTAGCGAACTTGCCGACAGCTCTCGTAGCCAAGGCTCTTACCTGTTGTTCACGCTCAAACGCGGATTCGGAAATAAAATCTTTTGCTCTATTCTTTTTTCTTACGATTTTTATTTCGTTTTCATATTTTCTTTGTCGAACTGATTGTGTCGTGTGCGGCCCAGCAGATATCCGGGACCTTCAGGGAAGGCTTGGTTCACTTGGTTTTCCTCCAAATCAACTTAATTTGACGGTGCGAATTTCGGTTCCCACAGTTTGGCGCTAGAAGGAGGGGGGGTTACGGATCTATCTATCTCGCAACTGCACACGCTCGATCATGTCAGCCGACGCCACCAAAGATCAGCCAGCGCTAGACGGAACACCCGTCGATGCCGACGCTGAGAAGACTCCAGCTGGAGACGCGTCCACAGTCACTGCTGATGCGAACACTGAGGCGCTCAGGCAGATGAAGGAACTGTTTACCTCCGCCCAGGCGCGGGCGGAACAACAGGATAAGCTGATAACCTCGCTCGCAAAACAGGTCGATACCTTAACTGCGAGGAGCAAGTTGCCGCGCGGATCCACCAAGGCACGCCGCGGCAGGAGACTCGACTTCGGATCTCCCGAAGCACGAGAAAAAGATGCCCCGAAAGAGCCCACTCCCGAGGAAACAGCTCCGAAAGGACAGCAAACGACCTCGCAGAACCTTCCACTCCCGGCTGCGGGAAACAAGGAAAGCGACGTCGAGCGCATCGATCTAGATGTCAGCGACCGATCGGACCCTTCCGATGAAGACGCTGACATCCACCCCAGGAGAACCCGAAGCCAGTCCGCTCGGCAGACGGTATCCTTCGATAGGCCCATGACAGAAGAGGAAGAAGAAATCTACTGGATGGAGCAGGAAGAACTCGCGGAAGATCAAACTCGGATCTATCGCGACCAGCGTCGACAGGTTCGGAGGAACGCCGGCGGCAATAGCGAGATCCATGATCTCCGTGAATCTCTCAAAAAGACCGTGGCTGAAGTGAAAGCGGTAAAATCGCAGATCCATCAGGCGACCAGTTCCGCCCCCGAGATCGATAGACTTCTCGAGGAAGCACGGAAAACACCGTTCACCACTCGAATCACGGAAACACGCATCTCAGACCCAGGGAAGATCAAAATCCTGGTCTACGACGGTACGACGGATCCTAAGTCGCACCTGCAGTCCTTCCAGATCGCAATGGGTAGGTGCAAACTCCCGGAGCGCGAACGGGACGCAGGTCATTGTCTTCTCTTCGTCGAGCACCTCAAAGGTGCTGCGCTTGAGTGGTTCTCCCGACTCAAAAGGAACTCCATCGGAAGTTTCCGCCAACTAGCCTCGGCGTTTCTCAAACAGTACTCCATGTTCATGGACAGAGAAACGTCCGACGTGGATCTATGGAGTCTAGCTCAGAAGGAAGACGAGTCGCTCCGCGACTTCATGCGAAGGTTCAAACTGGTGATGGCCAGAGTAACAGGCATCAACGACAATGTCGCAATCGACGCCCTGAGAAAAACTCTCTGGTACAAGTCGAAGTTCCGAAAGTGGATACTACTGGAAAAGCCGCGGACAATCCAGGATACTCTCCACAAGGCAACAGACTTCATCATCATGGAAGAAGAGATGAAGCTTCTATCGCAGAAGCACGGACCGCAGAAAACCGCGTCCAAGAAGAAACCCTCTCGTAACGACAAATACGTCCATCACGAAGGGGAAGACGTCCAAGGCGAGCATAACTACGCCATCAACTCGGAGCAAGGCAAAACCTCCGGAAACACCTGGACCAGGAACCAGTACAAGGATAACTCCTACTGCGAGTTCCACGAGACCAGAGGTCACTCCACTGCGAACTGCAAGGTTCTCGGCGCCCGGCTCGCCGCAAAACTCCTCACCGGCGAGCTATCAAAGGTCAAGAGTATAAAGGAC
>JAATWR010000159.1:0-50000 GCA_018703725.1 Brassica juncea
TCCGATCAGAACGAAAACCATTTGAATAATCTGCAAAAAGTCAATAGTAGTACCTAACTGGATAGACTAATCTGAAGAAGAAGAAGAAGAAGAAGAAGGAGAAGCTGATCAAAAGGATTCGATTTTGAGAAGCTGGGAGAGAAAAAGCAAATCTGAAGTACGTTGACGTGATGAATCTGTTAAAATTTAGGAAGGTGGCGACTGATGAACGTTCTAAAAAGATATTTTTAAAGATCAGTGGGCCTAATTATTTACTCTCTCAATCAGGCCCATCATCTTAGTTTTAAGTGTAATTTGAAGCCCATGGGCTGCTTTTTATGAAACTGGGTCGGTGTAAATTTCTAATTTTAATTTTTTTTTCAAGATTCCCCTTTATTTAACTCTCTCTCTCTCTTTCTTTCTGCACGCCAAATAAGAAAATCTATATAAATAAAAAAAACCCTACGCCTCTCTCCATCGTCTTCCTTCCCAGTCTCCCAAAGTTCCCTTCATACAAATCTTTGTTTCCATAAAAAGTCATATAAAATTATATTTTATCTAAAAATATCGAATTCGAAGAAACTCACCCCTTAGGGTTTCCAATCTCCTTCCTCTATTTTTAGCCAAATCCGATCGCCAAAAGATCCTTACCCCCTCGAGCGAGCCTCACTCAAGGATCCGTTTTTTTTTCTTCTAGCTTCGGTGGGAAGACGGTGAGCCGGAGCTAGCTTCGGATTCAAGGCATTGTTTGACTTTTAACACATATAAAGGAACAGACTTTCGAATCTGGGTTGGGTTAACAATGGATGACCTTGAAAGGGCAATCCTAATCAGCTTCGAATCTGGCGCTGTCGAAGCTGATTTACTGTCTCAAGCTGTCGCTTACTGTCAGCAAATGAAAGAATCGCCGGATGTGTGCAAGATTTGTATCCAGAAGCTCTGGTTCTGTAAACTCGTCCAGGTCCAGTTCTGGTGTCTGCAGACTCTTCAGGATGTTCTGAGCGCCAGGCACGGATCCATGAGCTTGGATGAGATGAGCTGCGTGAGGAAGGCCGTGTTCTCGATGGCGTGTCTGGAAGGTGTTGATAATGAGAATGTTGTGAGGGTTGTGGAAGGACCCGTGTTTGTTAAGAACAAGCTCGCTCAGGTTTTGGTTACTCTGATCTACTTTGAGTACCCTCTGGTCTGGTCTTCTGTGTTTGTTGATTTCATGGGGCATTTGAGCAAAGGACCTGTTGTGATCGACATGTTCTGTCGGGTTTTGAATGGGTTGGATGATGAGTTGATCAGCTTGGATTACCCTCGGTCGCCGGAGGAGATTGCCGTCGCTGCTCGGGTGAAGGATGCGATGAGGCAGCAGTGTGTGCCTCAGATTGCTAGAGCTTGGTATGACATTGTCTCCTTGTACAGGAACTCGGATCCTGATCTCTCTGCTACGGTGTTGGATTGTATGAGGAGATTTGTATCTTGGATTGACATTAATTTGGTTGCTAATGATGCGTTTGTTCCGCTGCTGTTTGAGTTGATTTTGTCTGTGGGGTTGTCTGATCAAGTCCGTGGTGCAGCAGCTGGGTGTGTGTTAGCCATGGTTGCTAAGAGGATGGAACCTCACTCAAAACTACCCCTATTGAAGACCCTTCAGATAAGTCGTGTTTTTGGATTAGTGTCAGAGGATGTTGACTCAGAGCTTGTGTCAAAGGTATCTGCTTTGGTGACTGGATATGCTGTTGAGGTTCTTGAGTGCCATAAGCGGTTGAACTCAGAGGAGACCAAGGCAGTCTCCATGGATCTGCTGAACGAGGTTCTGCCATCAGTTTTTTATGTCATGCGGAACTGTGAGGTGGATTCTACTTTTAGTATCGTCCAGTTTCTCATGGGTTACGTTTCAACTCTCAAAGGCCTCCCTGCACTGAAGGAGAAGCAGCTGCTCCACATTACTCAGATTCTTGAAGTGATTAGAATCCAGATTTGCTACGATCCTATGTATCGTAATAACCTTGATTCGCTGGATAAGATTGGGTTGGAAGAGGAAGATAGAATGTCCGAGTTTAGAAAAGATCTCTTTGTCTTGTTACGTACAGTGGGACGTGTTGCTCCTGAAGTTACTCAGAATTTCATTCGAAACGCTCTAGCAAATGCTGTTGAATCCTCTTCTGAGAGAAACGTCGAGGAAGTAGAAGCTGCGCTCTCGCTTTTGTACTCACTTGGAGAGTCTATGACGGAAGAGGCCATGAAATCAGGATCTGGATGTCTGAGTGAATTGATTCCGATGCTCTTGACCACAAAGTTCCCTGGTCATTCTCATAGACTAGTTGCACTTGTGTACTTAGAAAACATAACTAGGTACATGAAGTTTATTCAGGAAAATTCCCAGTACATTCCCAATGTTCTTGGTGCTTTCCTTGATGAAAGGGGCTTGCATCACCAGAACGTTCATGTGAGCCGTAGAGCTTATTACTTGTTCATGAGAGTGGTGAAATTGTTAAAATCAAAGCTTGTTCCGTACATTGATAAGATCCTGCAGGTATGGAATTGATTTTTTTCTGTCTATACCCATTTATTTGTTTGGTTAATTTCTATCTAACCGATATTTCTTGTGGGAAAAAATTAGAACCTCCAAGATACGTTGTCCCAGTTGACGACCATGGGCTTTGCATCAAGAAAACTTTCAGGAACTGAAGATGGCACTCACATTTTTGAGGTTATATGATTCTCCCTATTGAAGCTACTATTTTCATTTATGTATTCTAAGTTGGAACTAAGTCTCCCTTTCTCAATGCGGTTTACTGTAGGCCATTGGCTTAATCATAGGGTTAGAGGATGTCCCAGCTGAAAAGCAGTCAGATTATCTGTCATTACTGCTTACTCCTCTCTGCCAACAGGTTTTGGCTCCTACTGTTCTCTTGTTTTCATTAGGCATTGTTTATGGTCATTGTATTCTGATTCTTTCGATGTGATTGTACCAGATTGAGAAGGGACTTATGGAGGCAAAAGTCGCAAGTCCCGAAGGCTTTCCTGTAAAAATTGCTAGTATCCAGTTTGCCATTGTGGCAATTAATGCTCTCAGCAAGGTTTGTGCTCCTTCATTATTATTTTTTAATGTTGCCCTCTTATGGACTTCTCCTTAACACTTTTGTTTGTAATTCAGGGCTTTAGTGAACGTCTTGTTACTGCTAGCCGTCCTCGAATTGGTCTCATGTTTAAGCAGGTCTGTTGAAAAGAGGGTTTTTTTTTCTCTCTTTCTTATGAATCGTGCAATGACATTATCGCATAGTTAACTGCCCTAACTGAAATCTGCTGGCTTTCTAACAATTGGTAACCTTCTTTGTAATGTAGACACTCGATGTACTTCTAAGGATTTTGATTGAGTTTCCAAAGGTTGTGCCTTTGAGGAGTAAGGTATGAGTTTAGTTGTATGTTAATAAGTAGACATACTGTGTGACCGGTAGTCAAATGTTACAATTTTAAAATATTGATTCACCGTTTTGTAATTAGTTTGTACCTCTTCTCTTCAGGTCATATCACTCATACATCGTATGGTTGAAACCCTTGGACCGTCTGTGTTGCCCTATCTTCCCAGGGCTTTAGAACAGCTACTTGCTGACAGTGAGGTATACCAAAAATTTCAAACTCACCTTAGACTATTTAATTCCCCCCATTGCTTGTGAATTTTCAAGATAACAATTAGTTAGAAACTCTTATTGTTCACATGCTTCTCTGCGATTTAACTTTTTCAACAAATAAAATCTTATTTATGGTGTAGCAGCCGAAGGAAATGGTTGGTTTCCTGGTATTACTCAATCAGCTCATCTGCAAGTTCAGCACCTCTCTCCGTGGTATACTGGAAGAAGTCTATCCTGTGGTTGCCGAAAGGATTTTCAAAGCCATTCCAAATGATGGCTTAACCCCACCTTCTGGAACTGTTACTGAGGTATTTGTTTGATTGTTTATCTAACTCAATGTATTATTAATCTCCATGCATGATTTTCTGGCTATCTTGCCATTCACTGTAAACTGGGAACATGTTGTTATCGTAATGTCCTTTATACCACAGCCGTATATGTTTTCTCTGTGTAGGAAATGAGGGAATTGATCGAGCTTCAAAGGACGCTGTTCACGTTTCTTCATGTGATGGTCACACATGATCTCTCTTCTGTATTCCTTACCCCTAAATGTATGACGCATTTACACAAAATGATGCCGCTGCTCTTGAACACTTCTTGTACTCACAAGGACATTACTGTACGAAAGGTTTGTAACACTTTACCCTCTGCTTATATTTTCACACACTTTTGATGTTTTTCTTTTGGTTCACTTACCACACTCTTTTTTTTTTACTGTTCCATAATATAGGCATGCGTGCAGATATTTATTAGACTTATTGAAGATTGGTGTCCCAAGCCATATACCGAGGAGAAGGTTTGCCTGCTAAAGATTCTTGTTCACTTTCTTTTCTTCATTGAAGAACCAAAATATTTCATCAGTCAAAATTATTTGCTTTTCAGGTCGCAGGTTTTCAGGACGTGATCAAATTTTTTGCAACAAACTGCTGCTTGCTCAGTGTACTCGATAAATCATTCGACTTCAATGATGCGAATACTGTAAGCATAAAGAAACTTGTATGATAAACTGGAGAATTGTTTCCGCAACTATCTGACTTCCTTCCTTCCCTTTGTTATCTTTGTCTTGTGAACCACAGCAGGGCTTGTTCGCTGAAATCATCAAGGCTCAGAAGGTGATGTATGAAAAATTTGGTAATGCGTTTCTCATACATCTTATGTCTGAATCTTTTCCATCAGCACATTGTCCACAAGATTTGGCGGAGCAGTATTGCCAAAAGTTGCAGGTTAGATAAGTTTTCTATTCCTTCAAAACTACCATACAATGGATTGAAAAAAATCCCCCTGTCCGGTGCTTAAATATAGTTTCTCCGTGCCTTGTTTGGTGTACAGGGTAATGATATTGGGGGCCTCAAGTTATACTACCAGTCCCTTATAAAAAATCTCAGGCTTCAACAAAACGGGAGTCATGTTTTCAGTTAGCATTCGAAATAAAAGGTCTCAGGTCAATTCTGCTGCGAGCTCTACTACTACTGTGAACTCTAAACGGTTTGACAACTAAGCTCTCTTAATTTTCTAAGCAATGTCTTTTGATACATATATTGATGTTTTAAGTCTCTGTGCAGGTTTCTCCAGATGTAAATATTTGTTTGTCAATGTGTTACTAGAGAGGCAACAAGGTTGGTTCTCATCATTCACCAGATCAATCTTGTTAATAGCCTTGATATAGATTCATTCTGCTGATGTTAATTTTCTTTTGTCTTTGTTTTTTTTTTCAAATCTGCAGTTGTACCTTTAGTAAAGAAACATGTTATTGATTCTCTCCCTGAAGTAGTTTACTCAAACCAAGGCATTGCAAGTTCTTCAAGTGCAACACTCCAGATGTTTTTTAATTGTTTTTTCTTTTTGGGCATTTTGTCGTGGGATTGTGTCTATATTAGCCTCTCCTCTTTTTGCACCATCTCCAAATTTTGATTGTCATGAACTTGTGCTTTCGGTGTTACGTGCTTCTGAAAACGCTAGAAAAGAAAAACAGAGAAACATAAAGTTTTGGCTGATCCTTTATTGTAGTTCTTTAATATGAAATTATTATTATTAGCTTTGATTATGTGCAACAAGGTTGGTTCTTCCCAAAAACCTTTACTTTTGAACTCTAATTACCGAGTGCTGTCATTGCCACACATTATCAATGGTGCACATTCAGCAATTACTCTGCAGACAGAGAATGTCTTCATTGAAGGTACATTAACCGTTTTGACGTTGACGACGACGAATATTGTATTGAATACAATGGTACGTGGTAAACAGATCAAAGCTACTGTGTTTAACTAACTGATCAATGTTTACCAGGTTACAACTTTTTCAGAATAAATTATTTAATGTTTGAGCATGTTGAAGTTACATATAATTCCAAATTTTCTAGTCCAAACCTAAATTTTAAGTTCTATAAATCTTAATTCTCCAACTCTACAAAAAACGTTAACACAAAAGTTTTAAAATGTATTTATTTTTATTTTTTATATGTAGTCTAATTTTGAAAATTTTAGACTACTTTTCTAGTTATCCTTTTACTTATAAAGTCCAATTAATTTGATTCATAGCTGCCGGCGTACAATTATATTTTGGCACTCGTATGTGTATGCATAGACGTAATCAGTCTTAAACATTAAATCTTCAACCCAAAAAAAACCTAATCAAATTAGACTTTAATCATTTTAATTTTTAAAATGCAGTCTATTTTTCTCTAAAACGATTAAGATTACTTTTTCCAGTATCCCTTTTAGAAATAAAACTTTATATATTTCTGTTTTAAGATACCATCGAAAAGTTCTGCGAAGCTTTGAAGATTGTTTTGGCGCTTTGTATTTGTGTGTGTATGCAGTTATGCACAGACGTACTCTGTTGAAGTATTAACAAATATTTGTTGTGGCGTCGTGAATTCAAATCAGAAAGGGGTTTAACGAGTTTAATTTCTTTGCGGTTAGAGAGTGTTTATATATTTAAAACAAGGTCACGTGATTGGTTATCTTTGCTCTAAATAAAATATCCACGTAAAATGGACTTATCAAGGTCAAGAGCAACCTCTAATTGATGCCATTCCGCTGCTGCCACAAAATAAAACCTCATTTTTAACATGGAGTGTGTCTTTAATAATGATGTTCCTCTTTTTTTTTCAAAATATACTCAAAGCTGCCAACGATTGTCTTATACGAAACACCTGAAATCATGATTACATTTATATCTCTTTTTCGTTTCTTAGATCGAATCTAGATCGAATCGAACCGAAAATTCCGAATATCCGTAAACTTTCAAAGCAAAGCAAATACTAAAAATCAATATCCGTTAAAATCGAAGCAAATCACAAATATTAAAATTTTGGAAAGCGAATATCCGATCCGATCCGGCAATATATAAATACATGTATATCTTGATTATATTTTAAAATTTTAAATGTATAAAAATATATAATTATTATTCTAACATATGATTTGACAAATTATATTCACATTATTATTTATATAAAAGTATTACATAAAGGAAGAGAAAACATTTATAATAATTATAATTTTTTTCTTAAGTTTTGTGTTATTATAATTGTTAATTAAGTTTAATTTTTTTAAAAAAAATATATAGATTCACTACTTCTTTTAATTTTTATTTTATATATCATGCAAAAAATATTTTATAAAACAAACTTGTATCGAATTTTTAAGATTATTTGTATTAATCAAAACAGATTAGATATCCGTAAATATTCGTAAATATTCGCAAATATTTATTTCTTTTCCGAATATCCGTTTTTCCGAATATCCGTATTTTTTCGAAGCAAAGCAAATCAAAAAATTAGATATCCGTGGCATTCGAAGCAAATCACAAATACCTTCAAAAACCCAGATATTCGATCCGTCCCCATACCTACATGTATCTTCTACACTTGGTCTTTCATGTGGTAAGAAAAGGGAGAATAGAAGTCAAAAGTTTTTTACATTCAAATTCACTGTTAATTTCTAATATGTTTCACACCTTTCATCCAAATCCTCTTCTTGTTTTTAACTTTATATTTGTACTTGCCGGTCTTATTTAATTAGATGCATTGCTCTCATTCAAGTAATTTATTCTTATTAAAATCCATATACAGTCTTGTAATAATTAAGTCTGGCATCACTTGAATTTCCTGGTCAAATTATTTAAAAGTTAAAACCAACCAAGTTAGTAAATATATATATTTAAATCCTATAAACACCATCTACATTAAATATGTAATATGTGATTATCAATCCTATTTACCAGCTACATTAAATATAGAAAATGTGATTTATATGTATATATATTATATAACATAGTCTTAACTCTTACGTTTGCTACTTCTCTAGAAGCAATTGACTATCTGACTACACATAATGGTAATAGTAATACGATATATAATGGTGATACAGTTATGTGGAATTTAAAGAATATATATGTCACATGGTGACGACCAAAAAAGTTTAATATATACGTCACGTGGTAAATGTGTCACTAGATGTTAGTACAGTTCACATCTTTTTCCCCCCTTACAAAGGCAGATCCCGTCTTTGTTTACGCCAACTTTTGAGCCTTTGATCAGTAAAAAAAAACTTAAGATGTTTCAGTTTCTCATTACCTACTAGGCTACTACCTATAGTTTTTTGAAAAAAATCACCTAACTATATAGCTTTGCCTTTTTGATGTATGACCATGAAAACACAGAATGAATAAATAGTTTCAAACAAGAAAAAGCACACAATAAAAAGCTACGTAACTTATATAAATGTTCAGGCTTTTCTTTTAAAAGATTTGGCAATGAAGTTGTTGCCCTGTCGCTCTCAGAATATTTTAAAATGTTGAAAAATAAATGAAGGATGATGAGATAAATTGACCTTAACGAAAACCAAATCTCCGTTTGCTTTGTATTACTATTTTCATTAGAAAAGAATATGGTGCGTCATCTCATACGGCCACCACGTAGTAACATAACCAACTTTGTGTTTGGTTCAAAAAAAAATTACAAGAAAGTTTTTTTTTTCAGAATCATAAAACAAAGTTCTTGCGCATGCAACTGTATTTCTTTTATAACAAAAAAAAACTATTTTATGTATGTCTATGACACGACAGGAGAAGATTTAGTGGAACTCTACAATTGTACCATTTTTTTATTGAAAATATTACTTGAATTTAGATTTGAGATTTCTATAAACTTCGTCATAAGCCATCCTAACATAAGTATTTAAATAACGAGGGGAAAACTCCACGAATGAAGAGGCTCCTATTCTTTTTTCGAGTAGTTTTTTTGGAAGAGCAATATGTTAAATACACAATTGGCCGACTTTAATATAGTATTATAACAATTTGTATTTGATTTTTAACAACTCAGCCTAAAGGAGAAAACAGAGGATGATACCATTGTTTCAAGTCAATGGTGTGGCCAAAGCCAGTGCCAAAGCCTTAGGTATTGGATTAAACATTCCAAAATTCCAACTCCACAGAGAAAAAAAGACACAAAACAGTCCAACTTACTATTTGTTTTTGAGAGAACTAACAAAGTTTATTTAGCAGAAGCAACATGTCTTCTAGATGAAAGTGAATATATGATACATATAACCATTTCATTAACAACTTACAAGTGTATGATAGTCGCCTATAAACATAAAAAAGAATGAGATGGCTTGAGATAGTCAAAGAAAATTTCTAATAGCTCCAAAACCGTCTCTGAAAATGTCTCTTGCACATCTAAGCTAATCTGTTATCATAATTTAATGCCAAATTGTATCAAATAAATAACCAAAACATTGAATTGGAATGAAGATAAAACAATAGAAACATAAAGTTTGTTTTGGTAGCTTAGGAAATTATACTTCATAAATAGAGTTTTGATTTTAAAATTAAAGTTTGAAACTGAAAATATAAAGGAATAAAAAACAGAGGGATCTAAGAAAAATCTTACTCATCTGCATATTTTATTCACAATTTGATTATACCAAGTGGTTGATGCCTTCTTGGATGTCTTTATAAGACTATACAGACTTACTTTTTGGGAGTCTTCACCAATATCTCACCACTATTTTCAAAGAAGTTTCACCATCTCCTATATATATATTCATAAAAAGAAAAACGATTAACAATATAGAGAGACAAAATCTTCTGAAAGAAACACAAAAAGATAAAAATTCTTTCAGATGAAAGCAATGAGATTCTCTTGGAAGAACATATGTCTTCCTATAAGCTGCATGAGCGACACAAATCTGAAGAAGACTACAACAAACCCATCTAAGGAAAGACTTCTTCTGCTCTCTAGACAAACCTCTGTTCCAAGCAGAGTATACTTGTCTGATTTCAGCAACTCAACCATCTCACTCAACGACTTCTCAAACTCTTTTCTCACAGACATTCACATCTTCACCTTAGAAGAGCTCAAAACGATCACACAAGGCTTCTCAAAGCATAATTACCTCGGTGAAGGAGGATTCGGGGAAGTCTACAAAGGGTTTGTTGATGATAGCCTCAAGACTGGTTTGAAAGCTCAGCCTGTTGCTGTCAAGGCTTTGAAACGAGAAGGTGGACAAGGCCATAGAGAGTGGCTGGTAATAATATTATCTCCATCTGCATATTGATGAACTAGTCAGCACATATGAGAATGGGATCATAAAAAAACTTAAAACGCTTCTTTGACATTATGCAGGCTGAAGTTATAATCCTTGGTCAGCTGAAGCATCCACATCTTGTGAACTTGATCGGATACTGCTGTGAGGATGACCACAGGCTTCTAGTTTATGAGTACATGGAACGAGGCAATCTGGAAGACCATCTGTTTCAAAGTGAGTCATGTTAAAACATACAAAAAATCTACAAATCTGACACAGGTTACTAACGATATGAGTACTGTTTGGTGTAAATGCAGAGTATGGTGGAGCCTTGCCTTGGTTAACAAGAGTGAAGATTCTGCTTGGTGCTGCGAAAGGCCTTGACTTCCTTCACAAAGGAAAGAAACCTGTTATTTACAGAGATTTCAAGCCTTCCAACATCCTCCTGAGCTCGGTAGTTCAAAGCTTCTCTTCTTGTTTTTTTTTTCATTTCAATATTACCTGTTGTGATGTCAAAATAGCTTATATCTTTATATCTGAAACTTTCAGGATTACAGCTCTAAGCTTTCAGATTTTGGCTTAGCCACAGATGGATCAGAGGCAGAAGACTCAAACTTCACCAAAAGTGTTATGGGCACAGAAGGCTATGCCGCTCCAGAATACATCTCAACAGGTTAAAGAACATAACAATAAGGCTATACTTGTAATAAATCACAACCATTACATTCTGAGCTTAACGTTTCTTGTTCCGTTTCAGGTAACTTGACAACGATGAGCGATGTGTTCAGTTTCGGTGTGGTGCTTCTGGAGATGCTAACAGCTAGAAACGCAGTGGAGAAGTACCGGTCACAGAGAGGGAGAAACCTAGTGGAATGGGCAAGACCTATGTTAAAAGATCCAAACAAGCTTGAACGAATCATAGACCCTAGCCTCGAAGGGAGATACTCCCTTGAAGGGATGAGGAAAGCAGCTGCTCTGGCATACCAGTGCCTGAGCCACAACCCTAAGTCACGACCCACTATGACCACCGTGGTCAAGACCCTGGGGCCACTTCTAGACCTCAAAGACATCCAAAACGGACCATTTGTGTATATAGTTCCAGTAGCAGGTGGAAATGAAGGTCATGACATCACATGTAAGGATGATGATGCCAAAGTCACAAAGGAGGAAAACGAGAAAGATGCTAAAGTCTGTCCAAGACATCGAGCAGGTCGAAGGAGGAGACGTAAACACAGGGCAATGAAGTCTCGCGCTGTCTATTCAGACACTACTCTGTACAAGAGTCTAGGAACCAGCTTATATACACAAGCGGAGTAATTAAACGTACAAAAAAGTATTTATTTAATCTTTATACAGGTATAGAAACTAGAAAACTATAGTGTATATATACAGGAGAAATACAAAAAAGAAATAAGGTTGTGTTAGATAAGTGAAAATACTCTAGAAAGCTTAAAAAGTGAGCTACATAGATATTTTCAGCAGTCAATTTTTTTTTTTTTTTTGATTTTGTAACTATAGAGATGTGTAAGTCTGAATTGTATGCAGTGTTCAAAAGGGACAGTACTACTTTGGATTTTTATTTTCACCACAAAGACTCAAACATCATAATCCTAAATTGACTGTAAGTTCACCAACTACGCCAAGGGCATGTTCCAGTTTCAGACAAAACAGTTATCATTTATATGAAGACAGATTAGATTACATACCTTGGTCATGAAGAAAGAATTCTTAATCCCACACCAAACCCCATTTAAAGACGTGTAGGAAACCAATTCTCTTGTTGCTTTCGTCTCCTCTAATTTTTCTCATTGGCCCTGAATTACCAAGAAGCAGCCATTTGGTGGATTGGTCTATTTTCTAAGCAGACTTCAATACATGACAGGTTATATGTCACTAACAAAAAAAACTGAAGCAATACAATGAATTGTAATGAAGAGTCAAAGTGTATTATCATTGGCTTACATCATCAGTTTTTCATGAAATCAGGAAAACATTACATATCTAGTAGTAGCATTGGCTTACATCATCAGTTTTATTTTAACCTTCATTAACAACTGAATCATAAACCTCCATATATAAGAAAACTCCCATGAATTTTCATATGAATGTATAGCTTTTAAGTTCAGTAGCTAACACAACGATGTGGAATCTACTAAACATCGTGGGTTTGATTGATCCCCCCACTAACATTACACCTAGGATTATTTACAAAATAGGTCATGGTAGTAACACTAGAAAACGCATTCCAGAATATCCTAAAGCTTGAGATAGCTCAACAACGAAGCAAGAATACTTCCAAATACCAAATCTACCGAACATCAAACACTACTTCTTTCTTTTCCTCCTAGGCTTCTTTTTCACTACTTGGTTTTTAGCATCCTCATCAGTATGATCTCGTAGCCAGACCGCATGGTACTTCTCATCGTACGGGACAACCTCCCCATCGACGAACGGCTCTCCTGCAAAAGAAAATAATGCATGTCAATAAACAAAGAATGCTGCAGGTACTAAATGTAAAGGCTACAACCGGTTTTGTCCCCAAAAGAAACACAACAATAGTACAATACTAGAGTAAGTGCACAAAGATGCTGCAAATCAAACCTCCATATCCACTGTCACCATCCACTATGTACGAATCTGGCAGAACCCATCTAACATCAGGCAGTGCTGCAACCAAAGCATAAGCCACTGTCACATCATTTTCCAACAAAACTAGAACATAAAAATGAGATTTTTTGAAGGATCTGTGTCAATACATCTAATCTTGTACGTCAAAGGTTCATGAACCCTGCAGCCAAATGCATAGTAGTACTTTGTGGAAACAGAGTAAATCGATCTCTTAGCTTCTTCTTCGCTGCACACAACAACCAACTACGATCATACACCACAAAGCTTCGACCTTTTTTTTTTTTTTATCAAAGGAGTTACCTTTATGAAAAAGTTTTACCTCCCAAGAGCCATGGAGAGGGTTTTGACAAAGCCTTGGACGATGTCGTTTCGAGGTGGGTATCCCTTGGGAGACTTCATAAGCACCAGCCAGTGCTTGTAATCGCAGCCTTCTACTAAACTCGGCACTTGGATTAACTCAGAGCAACGAACCGTGTTCGAGTTAACAGAACTTACGGAGAACGGAACTGACGGAGCAAGTCGAAACCAGACGGCCGCCGTCAAGTTTAACGGTCTTCTGATGATGCTCGCCATTGATACGGCCGAGCGTAAGACGATAGAACCTTGATAACGTGTCAGAACCTCCCGTTCAGACAGAGTGTTTTTTTTTGTTATACTTACTGTAAGTCTTTTTTTGTGTCTCGTGTTTATTTTCCAAGTCATAGACTGGCTGACGGTTTGGTTATTGGTTTGATTCAATTTGGCTCGTTAGATTCGAGTCAAATAAAACACTATTCAGCTGTAATTTTGTATTTACATAAAGATAACCTTACTATAAAATGAAATATCTAAAACTTCTGAAATCAATTATCGACTTTCGCCAACTTTGTAACGAATTAAAATCAAATTAATGTAATCTATTATATTAAAAGAGAAGTCATGACTTATTTCCATGTGTGATTTTTTTTAAAATGGACCATCCTTAGAAAGTCATTAATTAAAAAATATTTCATTTATGTCTCATTATTAACCAATAATCTTCACATATTAGTCTAAATAATATTCGTTCCCCTTATATAGCTAAATGTATTTAAATAATTCATTAAACCTTAATTAAATTTTTGCGAAATCAGTTCTGCGATTAATAATGGTGACAATGTTACCATCTTGAACGTTATAAACATGTATTAATATACTCAAACTTTGGAAACAAACTACGACTATATTTGTTTTTACTAATACATAAGTCAAACTTATAAATTTAAATAGGTCAATTTCTAAAACCATAATCGGTACATATGACACAATACATATACCCAATATCATATACATATAAGTTATAGATTTGTTGTCTAAAAAAGTTATAGCTTTAAAATATATTGGCCCATTTATATGATCTATATAATGATTTAATATGTAATATGTTTTGTATATTTATGTTAAACCCAATTTAATAAGATAATATGTTTGATTTAAATTAGTCATGCAGTTCGGGTAGTCGGGTTGGGAAGTTCGGAATTCGGGTAGTTAGGTTTGACAAAAATCTCGCCAAATTAAACCGCAAAAAATTGGACCGGTTAGTTTTTAATCTTTTTACCGAAACTAACCGAATTTTTTACTTTCAATTATATTTTGGTTAAAATTTAGTTAAACTCGGATAATTTCAAATAGCTAATATTGTTTTTTTCAAATTAGTGTATTTATTACTTATAATTTTATATGTTATTTAAATGATAAATGAGCTACAAAACAATCTTTAAATTAGTTAATCTTTCAAAGTCGTATAATAATCAAACACACATCCATTAAGTACTACTATATATATAATAAGAAGCTACAAGTAAATTTGATTGTTTGAAAAATTAACTAAATGATAAACATGTAAACTATAATATTATGTTGTTTAGAAAAATCATATAAACATTTTAAAAAGTGGTTAATGTACATATATTTGCCACTAATATTATAGAAATAAAAATATATATATATATATATGTGAAAATAAACACCCGCGCGGTTGCGCGGATTGAAGTATATTTAGTTAATTTGGCGAGAAACTTTTCTAGAAACTTATTAAATTTTATAAAATCTTATCTATTAATCTCCCATCATTTAGGACAAACAACCAAAATAATATTATTTCCTAAACTACCGGTTTGAATTTAAATAAGACACTAACCTATATAATAAAATCCGACGAAGTCGGTTCACTCTACTTGTGATAACATTTATGATTGATCTACAAGTTCGTTCACTCATTTACTATATTCTTCTGAGCTCTATTATTTATCAACCTACTGGAGAAATCGTTTCTTATTAATATTAGGTTCAGATATATACACAAATCGGTAGAAATGATAGCCTGAGAAAAAGTCAAACCAAACATATTAGATGAATAAACCAAATAAATTAAAGTAAGCATATAATATACATTTAAAAATATATTACATTATACAAATATTCTAATACACAACATTATATAAATCTTGAGCGTGTGTACAATAACATGATAATTGATTTGATTACCATTTAACAATATAACAATTTCCTAAAACACACGTTTGATGAAAAAAAAAATTAATGTACCTAAGACATTACCTTTTCATTAAAATTTTCAAAAGTTAAGATATTGTAATCAGCCTAACAATCACCCAAAAAACGTGAGTCTATCATTTAAAAAATATATATATATATATATACATATAAACTATTGATTAACTTAATTGATTTTCTCTTAGAGAAATATTGATTCACATTTTGCTTCCATAGTTAGTTTTAAAAAAATCAGAAAACATGAGTTCAATATAGATTTTCCATAATAACTCTAACATATTATCCCTTTTGTTAAAAATATGAATTGATATTATTTACTAAAAGGATTCCAACAATAAATATTGATTCACATTTTTTTCAATATCTATTCTATTAAAATAGAAGTCACAACCTCAATTCATGTGTGATTTTTTTAAAAAAATTATATAAATCTTAGAAAATCAAGTTTTATTTACTTTTTAATAATATAATTATCATTATGACTTACCATAACACTCTATATTCATAATTTTTAGCCTGCAAAATCTATTAAGAAAATCTAACAAGATCTTACCAAATAGTCTAAATCTTTTTTATAAAATAATATATTAATTAATTTCTTGATTAGCAATATAATATTATTATAAATTAATATTAACTAAATAAATATTCCAAACACATAATTATATATTCCAAATTTTACAAAAGAAAAAAAGATAGGTCCTAAAGTATATAAATTTTTGAAATGCAATACGAAAAACAAAATATTCTAAAAAATTAAAATAGTTCATATTTTGAAATCTTTGTTTAGTAAAAACAATCAGAAAACTTAATACCATAACATCAAAAAATCCTATATCAATAAAAATTATAAAAATAATATAATAGATGTTGTGCTATGCAGAAAATATACTAAAATATTATGACTGAATAATGTATTTACTTATAAAATTATGCAATATACTAAAATGATAGATGTTAAATTCTATTTTAAATACAATATGAAAACATAAATTATTCTAAACAAATATTATCTTAATAGTATAACTAAAAAGTTTTTAAAAATGTCTTTAGGCAAACTGTCCAAATTAAAAAGACATATATTTTGTATGTGATTCTCTGTTAATTATTTCAGATTAAGAATTTATTTTACTTAACTCAAAAATATATTAGTACTTAATATATATTAATAAAAAAGTTTAATGTATATAACAAATTATTATATATTAATAGTGTCGAATAAGAAAATTTAAATAATAAGACTATAAAATTATATAATATAAAACACTAAAATATAAATTATATATTTAAAATGTTTAGTTATAAATTTATTAAATGAAAACAAACACCCGCACGGTTGTGCGGGTCGAAATCTAGTTTTTAATTATATTGCAAGTTTCCAGATGCCATCCATTCCTTAGGTTCGGGCCCTTGGGCTTTGTTTGTCTCTGATATCTATGGGCCAGCCAGCTAGCTCTCTTAAGACTTTTTCAACGTCTGTGTTTTGTTTTCCTTGATGGGCAGGCAGTATAAAGAGTGATAAACTGATTTGACCAAAAAAAAAAGAGAGTGATAAACTGATAATTGACCATTTCACCATTTGACCTTATGCTAGATTATACATTTTTAGGGATTATATTCTCTTTTCTTGGCAGAAAGTAAGAAAGATTATATGTTTTTCTGCATATTTATATAAATTTCATTTTATGCAAATGGAAATTCAGAGTAAATAACATAGACGGAAAAAGAAAGAGAGCAAATGACATAGAATAATGGGACGATAGACGCATGACTCCACTATCTTACGAAATGATTAGTTGAACTAATCATAAAAAAGTTAAAGTATACAAAGCCAAGTCTTAATCATACTCTATGTACAAGACTCAAAGGCATCCCTAAATGTAAAAGTCACATCTCCACAAACTCAAGACATACATCGGTTTGTTAGATCATGTTACAATCTTTTAACATGAATCTCTCATACAACACCTTTCTTCCGTTTATGTTCCTGCATGTAGCCATAACTAATAAGATATGCTAATGTAAATACTATCGGTCTTTTGTACATCATTTTTAAGTGTTCACTACACCACCTCGTGTAGCATCTCTCCTTATGATGTATGAATGTCTCCTTCTTTTACCTAGCTTATCACTTCATACATGTTTCAAAAGTCACATCAAGAACACATACCAGAGTAATCTATATATATATAAATTTACAATTGATGATATGTAAAAACAAAACATGCCTTAGGTTCCAAAAGCAACTGAGCTAGAAAATGTAACTTACAAGAGTATGGTTTAAACTACAACGAGTCGCAGTAAAGCAAACAGCACATTCTAAGACAACACTAGCCAGTAAAACAACAATTGATCATGTTTCTTTCAAAAACAACAAATTCTAACCAAGAAATATAGAAAACAAAACTTCAAGTTCATTTTGCTTTTGCCAAAAGTTATTGTTAACTTGAGACATTCAGTACACACAAACAGAAATTTGTGTTGTGTACGTCTTATATTCAATTCTCACATGTGATTCTCTTCAATCAAACCCTTTCATATTCTAGTTTATATCCCCTTTAGTTTTCCCTCTTTTTTAATTTAAATATGTTCTCAGAAGATATATAGCAAGTGGAAGGAAAAATACACTTGTAACTTGTAAGTAATACAAATTTCGAATCAATGTAGATAGCCAATACGTTACAATTATGCTCAAATAGGATTCTTGTTTTCGATTTTATCATAATAGAATAGATTCCAGTTGTTGATACTATAGTATTGTGAGTTAGTGAATAATGGACAACCAACCCATCTAATTGATATACAAACAAGATAACATATCCAAAATCGTTTTGGTATGAGTAAAACCGATCAAGACGTCGCAGACACGCATTATAGTCATTCTGATGAAAATAAATACAACTTTCAAAGAACAAAATAAATAGTTTGTTGTGTCTAATGGCTTAAAGAAGTCACCTAGTGCCATTTCTATTTTGTGATAGAGAAGAATCATCATAAAGATAAGAGATGGCCCTACTACTTACTACCTTCGGGGTTTTTTGTTCATACATGTCTTTTCAATATGATAAATTAGCAAAGACTCATCAAGTTTTAATCGAATAGTATCAACATCATTCTGTTATTGTTTAACCAAGCTCAAAATGACACAACTCCGAACCTTCAAAGTTATTAGCATTTAGCCCAAAAATTTCCACAGGTACACAAATCCGGCAAAAAACAAATACATACAGACACCAATCTTGGTTACTGACGAAAAATTCAAATCTGACAACCGGATCCTTGTACATGTGGTGATCCCTAAACCGAACGGTTATCATCCGGTTTAAACGATGCGCTTTTTTTTTTAAGTCAAACGGGCGAAACAGCTATCGGACCTAGACAAAACATTTGAAACACAATCATCATCTTCGTCTTTAGAAGGACTACAAGGCACTGATCTAAGCATCCTTGGAGAATCCAAGCTTCTTCTCAAGATCTGTGTCATCGCAGAGATCAAACGTCCCGTAGGATCAGGAGGTGGGCTCGAGGATTTGAACTTATAACACATGTTCATGTGTCTTGCCATGGCTTCCTCTGTCGTTAGCAAACGTTTTGTTCGTATAACCTCGTACTTCACGGCTTCAGAACATAGACCGCAGATCCATTTACCCATGTAACGTTCTCTGATCATCTCTATGTAAGATTGCGTGCACTCCTCGGTTAATCCGCAGCAGTCACACGTCACCGGCTCTGGCTCGTCGTAAGAGATTTGTGTTGTGGGCGTTGGAGACGGCTGGTGAGAGGCGATCATGGCCTCTGGTGATGAAAGTAGCATCGTTGGATCACTTAGTAGACTTGTGGTCATAGAAAGAGAGGGAGGGAGGGAGAGAGAGAGAGAGAGAATGTGCAGGCGAAGGAGAAGCAATGATTGGTGTTTTAAAGGTAGGAGGAGAAGAAGAAGAATAGTGAGTATAAGACACGTCAGATAATTTGATATTCTGACAACTTAATCCTCGCCGTCTATCTCGAATTAAGCAAGCTGGCGATGAAACCGACCCTCTCTAAACATATTCACGCAAATATAAAAATATTAATTAAATATGTTATTTACATTCAGCCGTTTTGGTTTGGTGTTCATTTGACTAGCCTAGCCAATCAAAAGCTTACACGTGGGATGTTACGCCGTTTCCAACCAATTTAATTTTTTAAACAATGCACGAAAACAACATATAGTTAGTAGTATATTGTAGTTTTGGCCACGGCATTAATTTAGCTACTATTAAAATCATGTATTTTAAAGTTTTGAGTTTAATTTTGATCGAATTTCGGGTTGTTTTTGGGGGTTAAGTTTTGCAATTTTGGCAATGTTTTTGAGTGTTTGTGAAAGAGGTAAACTTGAAAATAGACGACCAAGTCAAATTATTGATTGCTAATTATTTGCGTTTTAATCGTGGTTAAACTTATCGCCAATGCACTGACACGGTGTGTCATCGGCAGTAGCCAGTTTTGGGTAGATAGATAAAAAATTTGAACTTATGGAGAGATACAATAATTGAAATTTTTTATTTACGAGATTCTGAAACCATGCATAACTTCACATACGACCTATTTGTAATCTACTATAACTAAAAAGGGAACACGAGAGTTTTTTGAGCTGTCCACATCCTCACTTTAAATCAGCCAATAGAAGTGTTTCATTCTGCCACGTAAGTACCACCTGGGTCTTTCAATTGAACTTTATTTTTTGGGCATGAAACATATATTGCTGTGAGGTCCACAATCGAGCAGACCAGATTAGGTCAAGCCGCTCCACTCCACTCCTCTCCTCTCATCCTCTCCTGATTCGTCTTCTTCCTATCTCTTTGCCTCCTCTCTCGGCAAATTGGTTTCGAAATCGAAACTCCTCCACAATTTCGTTCCATTAGTTCTTCGTTAATCACATTCAATGGATTCTTTCCATCTTCCTTTGCATCTATTTCACTATAAATTTCATTTCGTATTTTCTCTTACCATTTTACTTCGCAAATTTTTCTCAAGAGATCAAACCGATGGAATCCAAAGAACAATCTGCACTCCGGCGACTGCATGTCTAAGAAAAGGAACGACAGCTCCTCCGCGGTTGATCGGAAGAAGGTGACAAAGACCGATGTCTCATCCACTCCGATGGAATCCAAACAACACTGTCCAGATTCCGGAGACCACAAGTCAGTCATCGACACCGAGGGATCCTCCGCGATGGGTCGCCGGTCAGATCCCAAGAACGATGGCTCCTCCAAACCGATGGTAGCCGACGGCTTCTCCCGGAATGTTGTGAAACCGACGTTCAAGGCTCTGTGTCCTCCGCGCTTTCAACCAAACGTCACGGCAAGGGTGTTGTCTCCGATGAGAGGTGTGCCGACATCATGTTCTTTGCCGACGTCACACAGGGTCCACACGAAGCTGAGTTGCGGTTTCGTCTCATCCATTTTTGGGAGGCTCAAAACCCGCTTACGAAAGTTTTGATTGGAGAGGAGATGCTCCTCATCGATGAGAAGGTCGATCTTTAACTTTTTCTCAATGTTTTTAATTTTTAGATGAAACCGCAAGTTTTTGGTTTGATTTTCATTGGATTATTGTTCAATAATTTTTATTATTGAAAGGATTTTTGGTGTTATTGTCATTGGCATATTGATTGTTTGTTTTGAATGTTATTGCGAATTGTGATTGCTTGCGTTAGTGTGTTTTGATCATGCCTTTTTTGTATTTGATGTTCTTAAAACAGTTTGCTCTGTCCACTTTGCTTGAATAACGTGTTTTGATCATCACTCGGTATTGAATTTGAATAGAAAGGACTTTAGTAAACGATACCATTTTCATATGCTGGACAGGGAAATGTTATACAAGGATTTATTCCAGCAAGCCGTGTTCAAACATATCTGCGAGAGATGACAGCATTCGGGTTGAGGAGCAAAGTTCAGTTTCGGGTTGCTGATCACAACGTGACAGTATTGTTTTCATGGAACATTGTTCTAACTCCTCTTCAGAACAGTCCGGTACCATTTTCAGAAGATCGATTACGGTTTCATGACCACGAGGAGTTCGAGGCTAACTGTGGTCTCAAGGGTGATCTTTATGGTAATTCATGTCTCTTCCATTTATATACAACTATGAGAATTTAATTAGTATTGGGTTCATTCTTAAATCTTTAGGTTGTAATACATCACCGACCGTAGGTAGTAATTCGTTGAGTATTAGTTCATAATAAGTACTTATGTGAATCTAATTTGGGTCTATTGTCGTATTTAATAAGTCTCCTAAATTCTATGAGATTAAGTTAGTTAGTACTTATGATTGAACTTTCTTTATATTTTCTGTTTTTAAAACCATTGATAGGAGTTTAAAACTGCAGATGCTTGATACAAATTTATGAAGATGTTAGACAGTGTCTTAAATTTTTAGGTTCTCAGATGTTTGGCAACTAACTTAGCCTATTTCAGATTATGTTGGCCACATGAGGCTGATCAATGGGCAAGCTATGACCGTGCATCCCACAATTGACGAAGTTGACATAGCAGAAAAGCGGCATCTAGTGGTCTATGTTCAGACACATGAGTGAGTTTGTCTAATATTTACATGTATTATATGTCTGTTTTTATTAACACTTTATTTTTAATATCATGCAGCGGACCAGTGATGAAGCTATACCTATGGGACCAAGCCGCAACAGCGTTCTGCCAGAAGTTCAAATCTTATGGAAGCACTCCACGCGTTCTTTTAGTTACCACAGTGAATCCTAAACGAATTGGAGGTTAATAGTTCACTTACAAAATAATATTGTAATATAATTTGGTTACTAACACCCCACTGATGTATTAAAAACAGGGACCCTTGCTCTTACTTCTTTGACATCTTCTAAAGTGTTTATGGACATTGATGTCCCGCCGACCAGGGACTATCTTAACTGGTAGGTTATTACACATACAAATTTTTATTTCATGCTCCTCCAGCTGTGCTATAATGTTTGCTTTCTCATTCTAAACAGGTTGGGCTCCAACTCAGGTGTTGCTAACGTGGTTATTGCAGATGTAGTCACTAAGCCTGAGACAGTGACTCTAGGTGAACTCTTCTCCTAAATCAAGCAAGAAACTGCTAAGGTACAATGTTTGCTATTCTTTTCATTTAATACGATATGCTTGAGTACTTAAGAAATTTCTTTTAACACTGTCATAAGTTGCTTGTTTTGAGTGCACAGCCACTATCGATGATGTACTCCATGGTTTTCCATGGTATTATATTTCTTGTGGTGGGTGTAACACAAAGGCAACCAAAGGGCCTACCTCACTGGTTTGTACGAACAAAAAGTGTGCCAAATCTGAGGTCGTAGGTGTTCCACAGTAAGAGTTATTAGCTTCATTATATCCATCTATTATCACCAATCTTTAACAATTTCCTTTCTTGGCAGGTACTTAACTAAGATCTCTGTTTATGACAAGAGTGAGCAGGCGATGTTTGTCCTTCTTGGCGATGCTGGTCGTGAGTTGACTGGCAAGCATGCTTCAGAGTTAGTTGCAAGATACTTTGAGGTAACTTTAAACATTTTTATCCATCAGCTCAGTTTATGTTCTCACACAAGTGCTTTACTTGAAAGTCAGTTAAACGAGGACGTGGGAGCTGATCAAACTGTCCCGATTCCACAAACTCTCATGGATACCATTGGACAGACACACAAGTTTGTTGTCAAAGTCTCTCAGCATAACCTCACTGGCAAGACTCAAACCATCACTGTCACAAAGGTACTCCCAGCACCAGCTCCACAAAACGCCTTTGAAGATCCAGCAGATGAGAGGATTATAAAGGCTTCTGGCAGTCTTGATTCACAGGAAGCTAAGCGTGCTAAGAGTGGCTAATATATCTTAAATCATTGCCTGCTTCTTAGTTTTCATTTCAGACTTTGCCTTCTTTAAATTTTCTGTTTCAGACTATACTCCTTATTACGGTAAATTCTCCATTTTGACGTTTGGATGCAATCAAATATGGCTTTGAGGTTTCCGTTTTGGTGCGAATGAGTTTTTGTTTGGGATAAGGGGTTATTTAAGTTAAGTTATGTAGTGGATTATGATTTAAAATCCCTATATTACTCTTTGATCAATATAAGAATTCCTTTCTAGGTTCAATGAATGTGCTTACAAACTACAAGTCTTACAAACTTATTACTAACCAAGTATTTGACTATTTTAGTTTCAAAAAGCAAAGTATTTTACTATTTTCAAACAAATGACATTTTCTAAAAAATATGATAGTTATGAGTACTAATCAGTGAACATTTAAACCTATACCGTTTTTAAGTTAGTTAAAATACATTTGATCCCCCCTTCTAAGTCTACACATATATTACTAAAATATTAAATTTCATATATTTAGTTATTTACAATATAAAGTATCAATAATATTTTGGAAGCAAAAATTTGATCAAATAGATATAAGGGGACATATTTTCAGCACAGATACCAAAACGCTCAACATGTTAAATAATAATAATGTAATCAAAAATCCAAGACGAAACAATTATAATTTTCATATTTTAAGAGTGTGAACAATAGTAAAGTAAAAATATTTCTTTGTATGCTTGAGTATATGATAGATGTTATATTCGCTTAGTAATTGTAACGACACCATTAAAAAATTCCATTTCATCAGATATAATATAGATTATTCAATTTTTTTTTATTAAAAATGAAAAAAAAACTAAAATATGATATTATACCATATATGATATCAAAAGAAGTAGCAATAGAAAAAAAAATCAACAACAAAGAAATCACTCCATTTTAGGTCCAACTGAGTTAGAGCTAAACCTCTATCTACAGCTCATGAGATAATAATCAAAGAAATACAACTAATAACAACTTCTCAACATCATCCAGACTATTTATGTATTCTAAACTTAGTTTTGGTATTTTAGAAAATTTAGAAACATATTTTTGTTACATAAAAAATGCAAGAAAAAGTTATATGTAACATTCAACCAACAAAAAATATTAGTATGTTCACGTTAGACCTAAAGCTTTCCTTAAAACTAAATAGCAAACAGTTTATAAATAATTAACCCGGGACATAGCCGCGGGAAAAGAACCTAGTAAAATTAAAATGAACTTCAAAATACATGGCGTTAGCGCTTATCGTTTTATTTTATAGACAAATACTCCTATATTCAGTTTCGAAATAGGAGAGTTAGGAAAATAAACCAGTTTAATATTTCCTCTGTTTCAAAATACATGAAGTTTTAGGATTGTGCACAACTATTAAGAAACTTGTTTGTTATCTTTAAAATATCATTAAAATATAAATTAAAAATTATTCAACCAATCACAAAATAGATTACAAATTCTTATTGGTTATACAGTTTTTGATAACGTTAAAAAATACATTGATATATGAAAATATTATCTATTTTGAAACATCAAAAACTCACTAAAATATCATCTATTTAGAAAAGGAGGGAGTAACACTCTATATTTTGGAAGTGTGGACATGCTTACACGTAACCCTAGAAGGTCATATAAGTGTTTTCCTCAGAATTGGTTCTAAAAAAACACATTATTTAGCAAAAGTAGTAATAAGTTACATATAATGGCCACGTCTATAATTCCTTTTTTTAGTTGAATGATTGCGTGGAGTAATTAAACGATGGGATATGCCTTGTTCTCGATTCCCTATAGATCCTATATACACCTTAAGGCCAATGAAGAACGAGCATTTTTCTAATAATTTTCTTGTTACTTTAATTATTTATTGTATACAATATAAACAATACATCGACGTTGACGAAAGAAAAGCAACAGATCGACGAATATTTTCGCAATCAACAACTGCACATAGAAAATAGCCAAAGAAATTTTCCGGTAGCTCCGATCGAGGTTCAGGTATATATACTTCCAAATTAAAAACAGAAAGCCAAAATATTCAAAACTGAAAACATGTAACTGTATAGATTATATACTTGCTATCTCTCTAAATGCACCCTCATATCTCATCCTAACATGGACACAGTGATTTGGGGAAATGTATTACTATATCTTACACTACAAAAAAACATGGCATATTTTAACGGAAATTCCGACGGACAATAAATTGATCGGAAAATTCTGAGGAATTTACGAGGAAAAACCGAGAAAACCAAATATTAAAGAGTCGTCGATATTTCGTCAGAAATTTCCGACGAAATATGATTTGTCGAAAATTTCTGATGAAATTCTGACGAACACACCTTTGTATTGGGGTTTCATTTTGGAGTTTTGGTTCCTCAGAATATTGTCGGAATATTTTAATGGAATTCCGATGAAATTCTGACGAAATCACCTTTATATTAGAGTTTCAGTTTGGGATTTCATTTCCTCAGAAATTCGACGGAATATTCTGACGGAATTCCGATGAAATTGGTTCATTCGTTAGAATTCTGTCGGAATTTTCTGATGGAATTCCGACGAAAAGTTGATTTCCATATGAAATAATCAATATAAATGTAAAATTGGATACCGACATTGTTGCACAGACATATATTAAGTTTATAATAGGGTGTGAGTTAACAATCGTTCAATTTTTTCAACTTATAAAATCATATACGAATATATCAACGAAACATAATATCTCGCATAAAGAACTATGTACTTAAACCACCTTATATCGGTAATCTAACTTACAATGTCAATTTTGTATAATATCGTCTCGTATAAACACTTATAAACTAAAACATGTAAATAACTCTGTCTAAATGATCAACAATATGTTAAACATTAGTGTATGTCAAATTTCTCATGTTTTGCAACCCTAAATCTAAATTCGTCGAAATTTCGTCGGAATATTACGACGGATTTTCGATGATATAAAACAGAGAATATGTTATTTTTGTAGGGAATTTGTTGGAATTTTCTGACAAAATTCCGAAGGAATGTCTAATTAATGAATATTCCGACGAATTGTATTTGGTCGTCGGAATTTTACATTCCCCGGCAAAATGAAGTGAAAATTTACCGCCAAAATTTTTGTGGACCGCCAAAACCTAAAATATTCCGACAAAAATCTGATGAACCTATTCCATCAGAATTTTTAATTTAAAAAATGTTAGTTTCTTCTTCTTCCTCATTTCTCTTCTCTCTCTCTAAAATCTCAAAAATTCTCTCTAACTTTCTCTCTCTAATCTGAGGACCCAACAGCAGAAACCCCTCTAATTCCTCATAAATCATGTAAGTCACCTCTTTTCTTTTCTTAATTGAGTTATATTAGTCTTATGATATTAGATTTTTGGATTTTAGGTTTTGAATGTTAAATTTTTGTTAGGATGAAGAGTTTTATGAATTAGATCTAATATTTTGTTGTTAGGTTGTGGTTTAGATAGGTTTGATTGTGATTTTGTAGGTTGTTTGTTTAATTTATAGTTTTGTAAAGTTTATAAAGTTTTTATTATTTTTATAAAAAATTATACAATTTTTAAAACATTTTTAGAGTATTTATAGTTTTTAAAAAGTATTAAAACTATATTTATACAGATATATTTTTTTAAAAAAAACTTCCAAGTTTTTCTGTTGTTTTTTTTGTTTTAAAATGTTTTTTATGATTTTATAAAACGTTTTAATGTTTTTATAAAAATATTTTAGGTTTTATAAAAAGTTTTTACGTCTTTTATAATTCATATAACTTTTCAATGTTTTTAAAAATTTATCAAAATGTTTTTATAATACAAAAAACTTTCAGATTTTCTACTTTTTTTTTGTTCTAAAACATTTTTATGATTTCATAAAACGTTTTAAAGCTTTTACAAAACAGTTTTAGGTTCTATAAAAAAATTTTAAGTTTGTTACAATTCATATAATTTTTAATGTTTTTTAACTTATCAAAACCTTTTAAAAATAATTATAGTATAAAAACGCTTTTCAAATTTTAATTTTTATAATATTTATATATAAAGAATATTTGTATTATAAAACATTGTAAATTTTGTTTTACAAAAAATAAATTAATTATTAAATTTTAAATAATTCTTTTCTATTTTTTATTTTTTAAATTATTTTACAAAATTTCCGAAGAACCATATTCATCGAAAATTTATGACGAATAATTTTCGTCGAAAATTTCTGACGGATAATTTTCGTCGGAAATTTCTGATGGATAATCTTCGGAAAATCGTTGGAATGACCGACGAAATTTCGACGAAATTTTTTTTTCACCGAGTTGAAATCGATAACCGTTTTTGTCAGAAATTCGTCGGAAATGGTTTATGCCGACGAAATTTTTTTTTCCACCGAGTTGAAATCGATAACCGTTTTTGTCGGAAATTTGTCGGAAATGGTTTATGCCGACGAATTGCCGACAAAATCTTCCATCAGAATTTGCATGTTTTCTTTTAGTGTTATCGCTAATTCTTAGCGTCCATGCTCGTATATAGTGTTGACTTCTTTACACCCCCTCTACTAATTAAAGCCACACCGAATCCACCTAGACTTTTAGGCTCATTAAGAAACCTCCTGAACTAATCTGTTTCATGAGTTTTCTCCCTAAAGTATTTTTTCTGAATTAATTCCACATATTGTATGATTTAGATTTAATTGCGTTTAATTTCGTAAAACGCGATCAGACAAATCACGTTGACCCTAAGACTACCCGATAATCTCTTCACCCAACCGTATGACCCGACTTAAGTCAAAAGACCCGAATATGAAACTCTCGACATAATCTCGCCCTCAATTGCTCTGAAATTAGGGTTCATATTTCATCTCTAAACAGAGAAGCTTTGTAGAGTTTCAAAGAGAACAACCATCTACGGTATTCTATATAAGTTTTCACATCTGTGTTTTTTTTTTGCTTTGGATTATTTTTGGTTTGATGGATGTTTCTGTTGAAACAGAGATTGGTATCTGGGTAAAATTATAGGTTGGCATTTTCTAAATTTTGAATGCTTTGTAGATTAACTTTATGAGTACCCGAGGCTTTCAAGACTTATGTCTGAAGCTATAGAGTACCGAAAAACTGTAATTATAAGCTCCAAGAAATTTTTATTCAATGGAAGTGTTGGCAAAAAAAAGAGTGTGGCAGATGAAGTCGGGATGGTCGTGCAGGTTAAAGTTAGAGAGTTACAAGCTGCAACCACGTCATGAAAATTCTTCTTCTTTTGTGGCTATTACTATTGACTTTTTGAGATTGCAGACTATTCTGTCCAGAATTCTAGAATCTCAATGAGGCTGTGTTATGTGTGTTAAAAGAACTTGTTGCTTACTTTTTTTTTTGAGCAACCCCTTGTTGCTTACTTATTTCCCTTAAAACAAGAGAAAGAGACAGGCATCACCTTGTTCTTTTTATAAAACGTAAACCACTTGTAAACTTGATTATGTTAAACGTAAGCCAGCACAATAATTACAATAACTTAGATTATTAGTCTATGTTTTCCTGAGAATAACAAAAGTGTCAAACAACATGCCATCCTCTAAAGGTCATCGTTGACAACGTTTAACATAACTTCTCGTATAAAAGAAAATATCCAAAGTCAAGGAGAAAAAGGTTACTAAAAATTCTCAAAAACCATCATTTGTAAGATCACAAAGTTATTAAAAAAACCATAAACTCACAAAACGAAACTAGAATTATTAAAACTTGCAAAAGTCATCATTCATAGGATTTGGTTTGTTATAAGAACATTCATAAGTCGCTAATTCCTTAGTGTAAGCTTCCTTGTGATGGCTGTGTTGGCTGCGTTAAAGCAACGAACTCTGGTTCTGTAACACTTCCAACAACCTGAAAATACATATGACACAACACCAGTAGCAAAAGTTATTAAATATTCACTGACAATATCCAAATTCAGACATTAAAACACTCACATGTTCCATTGTTTCTCCAGTCTTCTTTATTTTCTTCTTCGGGTGTATTTTGCAGCCGGCTGCGTTGTGTCCAGCTTCCCCGCATTTCGAACAGTGGATGGTTCGGCCACCCCTTCCTAGTGTTTCTGTTTGTTTCTTCTTCTTTGGTGATTCATGCTTTCCTTTGATTCTCGGAAATTTATTTTTCTTCTTCTTTTTTTTTCCTTCCAGGGAGTACAGGCTCCGGAGCTTCAACTATTAGTCTGTATGTAACATCCATCCAAAAGCGTGGTCCTCTAACAGTGTTGATAGAGTCATTGTATGTCATCCGCCATATAGATGTAGAAAAGAATTCAGAAACATAATTTTCAACATCTAACCCAGCATCTATCATCGCTCCATACGCATGTTCACATGGAATTCCCGTTATCTGCCACTTCCCACATGTGCAGGTCATCCTCGTTGTGTTTACGTCATATGAACAGCGATAAAGACTAACCTCAAAAACTCCATGAGTACAAGGAGTCGTTATACACTTCTCAGCGTCTTCCTTCTCCGATTCAAGCATCTTAACCACATATTTTGTGAATTTCTCGTCGCGTCTCTCAGATTTCTTTCTTCTTTTATCTATTCTAACCATTGCTTGCCTTCTGATAGTTTCCAACATAGGCACGACTGCCTTAGCTCTTGCTGCAATAATGGTGGCATTAAAAGACTCAGTTGCATTGTTGTCCACATCCTCACAAAAGCTTCCAAGCCTATAATATGCCAACGACCAAGTTTTTGGCTCCTTCTTCATCACGTCATCATACAAAGACATGTTGTAGTCTTTTAAATTCTGGAGTTCTGCCTTGTGTTGTGTCTTATTGTATGCCCATGCTAGATTCCAAACCATTGGTTTCAGAAAATCCTTGTTCTTATGCTTTTTCTTTAAATTGTCCACAATATGTTTAACACATCGTCTGTGCTCTGCATTAGGTAATTCAGCCTTCACTGCATTGATCAGACCCTGAGTCAAATAATAATGGAGGCGTATTAGAGATATTAGTGGATGTAATATGAGAAAGTCCAGTAATGAAATGTTTACCTTTGAGTCATCAGAAATAAGAACAAATCTGCTCCCATCGCCAAGAACTAAATCAGCCTTCAGCCGTTGAACAAACCACAACCAGTTATCTGTGTTTTCAGTTTGTACTACTGCCCAAGCAACCGGAAAAATCTGATTATTTGCATCACGACCAACAGCAGTAAGCAATATCCCTTTTACCTCAGATTTCAGAAAAGTTCCATCTAACCCTATGATAGGCCGACAATACCCTCTCCATGAACTTCTAAGTTTCTCAAAACATACGTAAAAGCGATCAAAAACATCCTTACCCGCAGCATTACGAGACGTGTCGAGCACAACAATACTACCTGGGTTTGTTTTCTCGATCTCTCTCACATAACCTCGGAGATGAGCAAATTGGTCTGCGTACTCTTTTTCCAGCCATTTCAAAGCAAGTAGTCTTCCTCTCTGGCACTGATTTCTTGATGAAACTAGTTTCCAAATATCCTTAATCTGCTCTTGGATTTTTTCTGGCATCAGACCACTGTTTTCTCTCAGTTTATCCATAAAAATCCTTGCTATTACAGGACTTTTCAGAAGTTTACACTTTCCGTTAGGAGTACAACTATGGTACTTGTATCTTGTTTTTACCAACCAACACTGTCTCGGCTTATCATAAGAGCAATAAACCCTCCATTTACATTTACCTCCAATACCACACTTAAAACTAAGCTTTGTCTTATCCCATCTGTTTTGCACAATGTTTCTCGCCTTACTCAAAGCATACTCTAATACAGCCTCTTAGAGTAGGGTTTTTTTTATTAATGGGTCGGGTCTTTTTGTGTGGATAATGGATCAAACTTTTTTGTAGGGTAATCGTTATTTTAAACGCGTTTTTTGATTTCTAATCGCAGTTACTCTAATATAAGCAAAATTGTGTAATTAACTTGAAATAATTAGTTTAGGTGGATATTTGGTGAATCGTTTCAGTTTGTGGGGTTAGGAGAAGAGCTTAAAAGTCTAGGGGGATTGACTGTGGGTTTAAGTAGTTTGGGGGGTGTAGAGAAGTCAACCCTCGTATATATATATATATTCTAGAATCATGTCTTTAAGTTATATGATATATGTGTTGCACGCTAACGATAACTACGTCCAGTTCAAAATCACATATATAAAGCATGTGTATATATACAAAATAGTATAAATGTCATTTATGAAGCCGTCATATAAAAAGTGTTCACACTGATCCGATGGGAAATCTTCACAATGTGTTTCACGTGGATGGCAGATTCACAACCCATACATATAGACAGTTATATTCATGGACATGTGTCCATGATTTTGGAAATATTGGCCTTTCAACATTTCATGGTATATACTCTTTTTTTTTGTAACTCATGTTTCTCAGCAGTTCGATGACGAGAGAAAGTCGTGCTAACATTAAGAAAATATAATCAGAAAATTTCATGGCTTAAGTCTAGGATTTAGAGAGGGGATAAAGGAGGAAATTACTAGAGAGACGCCGACAAGAGAGAGAAAGAAGATCTGAGATCTGTTTCGCCTCCAGTGGCCGTGCGGCGCGTACGGGTGCGTGCCGGTGCCGGAGGGCTCCTTTTTCGGCGTGTGTAGTCAGGTTTCGTCTCCCCATCTCTCTAGACCCCCACCGCCTTGCTCTCTTCCTCTGGATGTTGGTTCTCGTCGACGGTGTATCACTCGCTCGTGGTGGTGATGACGTTTCCGGTGAGGTCTCACCTCTCTGGAGCAGAAGCGCGGTGGATGGTTTGAGAACTTTGGTGTGTTAGGCTTCTAGGGTTCAGTAGTAGTTCGTATGGTTTTAGCCGGTCCTAGATCTTGTTTAGCTCCGTCGAAAGGGTTTGGCGTCTATGCTTTTTTGTGGTTCTGGAAGTCGAGAAGCAGTGTTTTTCACTGATCCGGACCAGCCTTGTAAGCGGGTTTATTGGAAGGTTTGCAGTTCGTTTCCAATTTTTGTGCCAGGGTTTGCTTGTCGACCGTCTCACCACCGTTGGTTGTGTGGGTGGAGAGGTCTATTGGCAAGACTTACGTTTCGAGTTTTTGGGTAAGCTTCCTGCGAAGAGTTAAAACCGGTCTCCTATCCAAGGTGTGTGAACTGAACATATAGTTTCGGTTCCCCTTGTCCAGCAGCGAAGTCTTAGTATTGTGTGGTCTTATTGCGAGGCGTGCGAGGCAGCAGCAATACAGACGGTTTGTGTTTGGAAGTAGCAGATACTGGCTGATGAGCCAAGGGCTGCAGCGGTATTTCTCGAACTCTGGCTTCTGCTTTGGTGCGATTTGTTTAGCCTTATCTTGTGTCGTTTTCCGTAGTCGCGTTCTGTTTATGGAGTTAGTTTAGAGTTAGTTTTCGGTTTAATGGTTTTTATTTTAAGTCACCTCGATGTGGATTTTAGCCGCCCCTACGTGGGCTCTAGTTACCGTTTTCTTTGGGTTTTAGTTTCTGGGACTATTTCTTTGTGTCGCCAGCGTTGTATGTTTCTTCGGCTTTAAGTTGAAATGAATATTAATTTGAGGAAAAAAAAATCTAGGATTTAGTGTAATTTAATATAGGTCAACTCCGAGATTGGATCCATTATAGAATGAATAAAGACAGATAAGAAGGGAAAAGAAAGAGACGTACCTCTAAAGTAAGAGATTGACGCGGCTTGACTTGTGCATAATAATTAAAAGAATATCTTACTGAAAGACCAAATAAATTCCAGAAGTAAAGGATCATCGACATCATGTGCACCAAAAAAAAAAAAGAAAAAAAAGCCGGCCCTTTTAGCCGACAATTCCAAAATCAAATTTTCTCTGGTGATAAAAAATTCTACTAGACTGGGATTTTACCATCTATATAGTCTTAAAAAAGTTTTCAAATTTTATTTATTTTTTACTTTTTAGGGTATAACTGAATAGCACGTATAACAATATTTTTTTAGCAAGATATCTTTCTTTCTCATGCTTCAACTAAAAGTTACCAATTAAGTGAAAACAATTTTAATCTTTCTTTCTTACGTTTAATATTTGTTTAATTGAAAGTATATAGTTCACTTTTTCTCTCACTGTTTTTTGAGTTAAAAGTTAATTATGCTGAATTTTTATTTTTTCAAATCTTTATTATTCTACTATTTTTTCTTTTAATTATTTCACTTTCATTGAGTTACTCTATAATTCACTAGTCACACCCTTAGTCTACAACCATAGAAATAAGACTTATCTCTACAAGAATAAAAAATACAAGTTTTACCATCCAAGCTACAATCACTCAAAAACATTTTTATTTCCATTTTTAAACATCATAAACAAATAAGTTTGGCAACAAACCTACAACACACACACGCATTGAAGAAGTACCATAAGCATCTAAATGGCCAAAACACAGAAACTCAGAAAGCGCTAGTGAAATGAATCTGGATTCATAGTTTTATTTGGTCTTTAAGCCCAATTTATATCGTAGTACTGCGCTAGGGGCCAGGCCTCTGAGAGCCAGGATGACTATCCTAATGTAACATCGTTTCACATGTTTATTTTATTTTGTTGTCATATTCATTTTATGCTATTAATTAAAACCGCCATTGATGCAAGATACCAATCGATCCAATCATTATAACCATAATACAATTCTAGAGATACAAAGTTGTTTAATTTTATGAATTAACAATTTATTCAGTTCAAGTTTCCAGAAAGCTGACGTTTAATTACTTAAATAAAGAATCGTTAGAATAAAATAGAATTGGTAATAGACACGTACATTCGTGTCGTTTTACAAATGATTGTACTCAGCTTGTTTACGGGAAGTGACTATTATTTTCAAACTATTTAAATACGAAAATAGTCTCACGCCTATAGTAAACTTTAATGGATGACACGTAGTTGAAAGTTGAAACTATGTATATTTTGATGTTGTTCTATAAACTTTTTTGTTTATTGACTGGATATAAAAATAAAACAGTCAGTTAAATAATAACATAACGTGAAAATGAAATACATACTAGTCAGCACTGTGATTGCTCCGAGGCCGAATTGGTTATTGGTTACAACCTCATTTTATAAATAAGGTAGGACCGAATCTTTAGTGGACCAAAACCTAAAATAAGTAATTAATCTTAGGCCAATTCTATCAAATTCTCATTAAGTAACATAAAAGAGTGGCAGACAGCAATCCGTTAAATCAGGTTTTACACATCTCTTAATTCAAAAAGTTAACTCATTGTTTCCTTGTTTTTATTTTGTAAGCTATTTATGCCAATGCTTGGGCTAATTAGGCAAACAAAACTTGTATTCTGTGTATCTGAAACTTTCCTATAGAGATGAGAATGACTAAAACCATCCATTTCCTATGTATATTGTTATATTTCTTTAAAAGAGAAAAACTATAATAAAGATAGAGTCTACACTAATATATACTCTCTCTGTTTTATAATAAGTGTCATTCTAACTATTTTTTTGTTACATAAAAAGTGTCATTTATAATTTCAATGCAAATTATACTTATTTTCAGCTGAAAATTAATTGCAAACTACATTAATTTTATAAATAATTTTATTTATCTGAAATACTATTGGTAAAAGAGGTGTAATTAATAACAATTTACATATATTTCAGTCATTTTTTTAATCTGTGTGAAAAATGTCAAGGTGACACTTATTCAAAAATGGAGGGAGTATATCTTAGATAATGTTCTTTAAAATATAGGGTAAAAAATAGAAATGTCTGGTTTGTTATCTTAGAAATAGAAAAATAGTAATTTTTATCTTATAAAAATATAACAATGAATTATAATAATTTTAACTCAAAATACTATTATAAATAAAAGTAATAATAAAATAGAGATGCTCTAATAAGAACCATTTTATTTTTTCAGCCATCATAGTTATTATCATAGCTAGATATCGGAATAGACTTATCATCAATATATAAATTTAAAGTTGTTTTGTAATTATTGTAATTCATTGGACATGGCCTACATGTTTAATGATTTGGTTCGCCGAATTTATATTGAGCATTTGATCGTTGTCCGATCACGACGTGGAGGACTTTGTACAAGTTTTTTCAAATATCTTTTGGTGATATATAGTCAAATATAATAGTTTTTATTAATATATATTTCTGTTAAGTGAGTGATCAACGAAGTATATAAAAGAAAGTCCACACATATATAGGATATAAGATCGAGAATGGACCCAACAACTAAATATGGATAGCGAGACATCACTATGTTAGGAGTGAATAAACTAACGTTATTATTCAAAAAAAAAAGGAATAACCTAATGTGCAAAATATTGTCAAGAAAAACAAATCAACTGGTACTATTAAAAGAACTTTTTCTCAAAAAAAAAATATATTAAAAGAACTTGTTATAATTACTAAGGAAAATATAACTAAATTGTGGAATGAGAAAATAATTCGATTTTTATGATTAAAATAACAGAATAATTTAACACAAATCATATTGTTTGTGGGAAATCTGATCAACGGGTGGGATATGTCCGAGATCAAATATCATATAAGAAGGAAATTTGGTATGCGTTATACTCAATTTTTCTTTTTTCTTTTGGTATGTAGAAATTTATTAGAAATATTAAATTTTTAATTTTAGTGATAAACAAATTAACTAAAATTTTGAGATGAAATTTTGTTTACTTTGGTCACCGGTTGAAGTTCTAAAACTCTCTTAGAACATTTGGTTTGGAAATCTTTCAACTAGAGTTTTTTATTACAGGAAATCTCCTAAAAGCTTGTGAGACATATCAAAAAAATTCAAACGAGAAATTTTAGAATAAATTTCTTAAATTTTTTAAAACTTTTTTAATCAAATATGGCTATTTTTGATGAAATACTCTAGTTGAGAAAATTCCACTAGGGTGGCTTTTACGTTCTTTCATTGAAGTATTTTCTATGTCTAAATCAATATTAAGATCACTTGGTTTGGTTAAAATTTAATACTATACAAATATAATCAGAAAACAGAAATGGTAAACATGATTTTTTTTGTTTAAATCATCTATTTATATACATAAAAAAATCCATCACTGTTCTGACGGCAGGATGCTTTATACGTGTCCATTAACCATTCGCTTAACAAGCTCACTTATTAAATAAAAAATCTTCTATCGCCGTTCCTTTCACCGGTCGATTAAACACCCCCCCTTTAAACACGGGCCTGACTAAACCTCTTCCTTTTCTCACTCTCCAGCCTTTTTTTTTCTTCTTCTTCTTCCCTCTCATCTCAATCATCGCCGAGGAACAAAAAAAATGTCCGAAGAATTCGCTGTCCGAGTGGAGCAAGGTCTCAAGCTCTCACGACGTATATACTACGGCAAAGGCATCGCTCCTCCCGCAGTCCCGGACCCTCAGTCCTCGCCGGAGAATTTTCTTCCGACGGCGATTACGGCTTACGCATCAATCACAGATCCGGTGGCGGTGGATAACCCCGACGTCCCTAGCTACCAACCGTACGTGCACGCACGTTGCGACCCGTCGGCGCTCGTGCCGCTTCAGATGCTCGGGATAGAGATGAGAGTAGATTGCTGGCTCGACACGGCGTTCGTCACCGTCACCGGACGGTGGCGCGTTCACTGCGTTATGCCTAGTAAACGCTTTGACTGCTGCATCGCTGTTCCCATGGGGGAGAAGGTGAATTATTACAACTAAACGACAAAAGTTGCTTTATCTATCTTTGCCTTATATAGCATAACTTTACAGACTTTTTTTTACTTTACAGATTTGTATTTTTTACTAATCTTTAATTCTGTTGTTGCCAAAAATTAAATTAAAATAATTCTGATATATTTATACACTGAATATTTGTTGAAAATGCATATTTTCTGTATATTTTTGGTAACAGGGTACACTTCTAAGTGCTGAGATTGATGTTCTGAGCAATGAGAAGTCTTACAAGACCAAACTAGTTACAGAGGAAGAAGCTACTGACATTGATAACGTTCATAAAGACAAAGATTCACGCTTCTTGAAGTCTCAAATCTATACTTTCAAGATCCCACATGTTTGTTGTTCACTCACTTTTTATCTGTTAATTATTTTGTTGGATTGTTTCTTAATGGTGTCATTGATAATAGGTTAGTGGAGGATCAATCTTTTCTGTTAACGTGAATTGGTCACAGAAACTGGTCTACAAAGACGGCAAGTTTCATCTCAATGTGCCTTTTAGGTTCCCTGCTTATGTGACTCCTGTAGGCAAAGAGATTACTAAACGAGAAAAGATTGTGTTGAACATGAATTCTTGTGTTAATGGTGGTGAAGTAGCCTGCAGTTATTCAAGTCATCCTTTAAAGGTATTGTTTACATTTCGAGATTTGATCAACCTGATGTTATGGATTGTGTAATGTTGTGATCATTTTTAGGTGATTCACCGTGAATCCGGTAAATTAAGCTGTATGTATGATGCTGAAGTATCTTCTTGGTCAAGGGCTGATTTTGATGTTTCATTCAATGTGAGAACTTCTTGATTCTCTTATGCATTTTATAATACTCCCTAAGTTTGTTGTTTCACAATATAAGATGTTTTCTATATTTAGATAACTTTGATTTTATTAATAACTATCTAACCAATTACTATATTTTAACTATTTTATTTATAATTTAATAAATTAATTTTATTTTTTATAAAACTTTGAGAAAAAATAATATTTGTGCATTGGATAAAACATCATATATGTTTCCCTTTCACAGGTTTCCTCTGGTGATCTGAGTGGTCATGTTTTGGTTAAGTCTCCATCTCCATGGGATTCAGATGACAGAGGAATGTTCTGTTTGTACCTTTTCCCTGGAACCACCAAGCATAAGCAGGTTTGTTCTTACAACTTTGTTGACATCATTAAGGAATCTTCTGCATATAGTGATGACATGAACAAGGCAATTATCTGTAGATTTTCAAAAGAAGAGTTGTGTTTGTGATCGACATAAGTGGAAGCATGAAATGGAAGCCGCTGGAGGATGTAAAGAAAGCCTTGTTAGAGTCTTTGGCTAAGCTAGAACCTGAGGATGTGTTCAACATAATCGCCTTCAATGACAACATTCTAGAATTCTCAACTAAGATGGAGTTTGCAACTGATGAGACTATCTCTGCTGTGACTGAATGGCTGGATAGTAATTTAATCGCAAGTGGTGGAACAAACATGTTACCTCCCCTGATACAGGTCCCTTGTCTAATCTCTTTTATATCTTTACAAGACATAAGTTAAAGACTTCTAGAGTCCTCTTGTGTGTGTGTTTTTATTAGGCAATGAAACTGCTTGAAGGAAGCAAGGTTGGAGTTCCTCTTGTATACCTTGTCACTGATGGTTCTGTTGAAAACGAGAGAGAGATATGTAATGCCATGAAAGAATGTTGTAGTGGTCACGAAAAATCGATTTCTCCTCGGATATCTACTTTTGGCATCGGTAAGTAAAATGATACTCTTCTCTGATGTAAGTATCAAAATCTTGATTATAAACATCTTGCAGGTTCGTTTTGCAACCATTACTTCTTGCAAATGCTAGCAAGGATAGGGAATGGTTACTATGATGGTACAAACAACACAGGTAATCTATATTCTTCATTGGTATATCCAGTATCAAGAATCAAGCAACTAAAAACGTTTCTTGGTTTGTATTAAACGAAACACCTAGCCAGATTCATTTGAGCATCAGATGAGTAGACTATTCGATTCTGCTTCTTCTACAATCGTAGCCAATACGACTTTTGATGCTCTCAAACTCCTCCGCTCAGTGGAGGTACTTAAACAAACTTACAATACATAATCTAAGCTCTTTCTTGACCTTCTCTTTGTCTTTGTCTTTTGCAGCTGTTTCCTTCTCAGATTCCAGACATCACGCTTGGTCAACCATTGATCTTGTCTGGAAGGTACAAAGGACAGTTCCCAGATGAAGTTGAACTCAGAGGCACACTGGCTGATATGAGCTGTTTTACTATTGAGTTAACAGTGGAGAAAGCTAAAGACATTCCTCTAGACAAGGTCATTTCAATACAGTCATATATAACCTAGAAATTGTAAGAAACACCACATTAACTTTCTTTTTGCCTAACCGTTAAAACAGGTTCTTGCAAGGAGACAAATCGATGAACTCACTGCTCGAGCTTGGTTCGAAGACAAGAAAGAGCTACAAGAAAAGGTGTATAGAGATTGTGATTTGACATTACTGTTCAATCTTGTTTGCTTAACCGATTCACTCTTATTAGGTCACGAGAATGAGTATACAAACAGGGTTTCCTAGCGAATACACGCAGATGGTTTTATCACTCAAGGACAACGACGAAGAGAAGACTATGGAGAGACCAGTTTCAATCAAAGAGATACTTAGGAACCCATCATACCAAATCCACAAGCAGATGAGCAGGAACGTCGAGAGAACGAGTTTGCTTGGGAAACAAGGGTTTGGGTTCGGTAACTTGGCAGCCACGTTAAAGAACGTTCCACCGTGGATGGAGGAGCCTAAAGAGCCGGAAGGAGCAGAGATTCTGATAAGAGCAGCGTCAGGAGTGGTGGATCGTGTCTGCTGTATGTGTTGCTTGCAGTGCCTTTCTAGGGTTAGCGATCAGTGCACCATCGTTTTCTCTCAGATTTGTGCAGCATTGGCTTGTTTCCAGTGTCTTGGTTGTTGTTTCGAAGTATGTGGCTGTCTTGACCTCTAAAAAGGAAGGTCAGTGTATGGAGGTAAAGGAAAAACACAATAACATTTTAAGGAGATTGTAAAACACAGTCTTGCAAAGTAGTGTGTAATAGTATATGTATGTGTAACTACGTACTTGTTAGAGTTGTATACGTACGCGACGTTTGAAAATACAAGACTAAATGGATTTGAATACTAAGCTTATTTGATGTTAAATAATTTTAATTGTCGACCAGGACAACATAAAAGATGGAAGTTTTAGAATTACAACGGACCATTTGTCAGGGAATGTTGGATGTTTTATGAGAAAGTGAGACATTGAACGGTGACTGAAGAAGTCACCCGATGAATCTGTATATCGCAACGAACACCTTATATACCATGTTCGTTGATTACCACTTTTGCTAAGCTCTTAAGACCAAATGATTCCAAAAACAATTAGACAGAGTGATCTTGATGAATGAAGAGTCAGTTGCTATGGTTTTAAATCAAGTAGCTGTTATAATTTTATGTGTAGTTACGTAAACTGTTTCGTAACAAAAGATTTTCTTTTTCATATTACTCAAACTTGTATAGAAAACCAAACTGGAAGGGTCCGAAATAAATTTAAAAAGTCACTGGTGGAATTGAACCCTGATTGTGTGGGGTCAAAAACAACTTTTTACCAATTTTGCTATTGTTTTTTGCCAATTACATATACAAAACAGTAGTTAATATATTTTCGTGTGTCAACTGTCAAGTAACTCCACTAGCAATCAAGTGGGTCCGTCTTTGGATCCCTCAAGGACTTTGTTATTTTAGGTAATGAGTCAAACTAGGACCGGATATTTTATCCGTTAAATTTGATTCGATTCGTTATTCGTTTTGATTCGATCCGAAAATTCCGGATATCCGTAAACTTTCGTAGAAAAGCAAATACTAAAAATCAATATTCGTTAAAATCGAAGTAAATCACAAATACTAAAATTTTAGAAGCGGATATCCGATCCGATCCGGCAATATATAAATACATGTATATCTTGATTATATTTTAAAGTTTTAAATATATAAAATTTTATAATTATTATTCTAACATATGATTTGACAAATTCTATTCACAATATTATTTATGTAAAAGTATTACATAAAAGAAACAGAAAAAATTTATGACAATTATATTTTTTTTCTTAATTTTTGTGTTATTATAATTTTTAACTAAATTTTAAAAATTTACAAAATATGTAGATTTACTACTTCTTTTAATTTTTATCTTTTATATCATACAAAAAAATATTTTACAAAACAAATTTGTATTGAATTTTTAAGATTATTTGTATTAATCAAAACAAATGAGATATCCGTAAGTATTCGTAAATATCCGCAAATATTTATTTATTTTCCAAATATCTATTTTCCGAATATCCGTATTTTTCCGAATCAAAGCAAATCGAAAAATTAGATATCCGTGACATACGAAGCAAATCACAAATACTTTCAAAAATTCGAATATCCGATCTGTGCCTAGACCTAATGTAAACGACATATTTTCAGAACGAGGAATAAAAACAATAGAGAAATTAGAGAATTTTATTTTTTCAGTCTTGACAACTCATTCAGTTATGTGGAGATTAAATCTTTTTAATCAGTCCCAAAAGTCTGACACGCCGATAGCCAAGGCATGCACTCCATTTCGTAACAAAAAATAACCAAACAAACAATATTAACACAAGCCTAATACAAAACCATTATGATGTTACCCATGTATTTAGAGTTTTTATGCAAACCAGGTTTTTTTTAATGACATTTTATTTATTTTTGCTATGACCAAAGTTATATATAGTTTTAGAAAACGATTAATAACATTTTATTTATTTTTGCTATGACTAAAGTCATACAGTTTTTGCATTTTGAACAAAGCTCCACAATGAACTACTTCAATTTCTTTGGGGTTTCATTAGGCTCTTTTGAGTATACATAAGCTTCTTTCCATTAAACAACTAAGCAATTGCTTCAGATTTTTAAAACAAATATTGGGAAGAGGATTATAATCAGAGAGAGTACAAATCCAGACTCACATTCGGTGCTCAATCCCAAAGACTGACGAAGAGCAAGTACCAATACACCAATAGACACTAAACAACAACAATCCCACTAGTTATTTTCTTACATATCTAACAAAGAGCATTGAACTGTAAATTTCGACTAAAGAGAAACATATTTTGGATTCAACGAGAAAGACGACTTGTTATATATGTGTCAAAATAATTGAGTAGAAGATTTATTGGTAAAAGTTAGAGGGCTCTCTTTTAAAGGGCATTGAAGAAGGGAGAGTTGAATAGATTGAGAAAGGATGCGGAAGAGATAAAACATTCCAAAAATAGAAAGATTTGATACACTAATGGAAAGGTTACGAAACAAAAAGAGTTCTCGGTATGCTCACCCTCCAATCTCCATGTGCTTCTCCACATTTTCTACTTCTTTCTTCTCTTTTTCTCATCTTGATGTGTGTGTGTGTGTCTCTCTCTAGAGCCTAGTTGACCCATTTAAAACCCCTAGGGCTCTCATATCCTGACTTGAAAACTCTTTGAGACTTTAGCTACATGGTGGTCTTGATTAGCTGCCTGGATATTTGATTGCATGGCTGCCATGTTATTTGACCATTCATTCTTCATCTCCATAACGGCACAGATAAGGTTCAAGAAAGGTGGTTTTATCGAAGACAACATATACATCTGACAACCTCAGTTCCTAACTATGCCTGTGACTGGCAATGTAACCACATTAGGAAACAATGAGAGATAGAAAGTAGATGAATTTATCCATCCAATTATGTAGATTACTGTAATGCATATCCAAATATCTTTATAATCGGTCAAAAGTTATACTACTTATGTTCCTTACATTGAATTTTATAGTGTTTTCATACATATCAAGAAAACATATTAAATCATTATTATAAATACATCATTTTGTAATTATCAATTTCCAATAAATTTTAATCAATACTCCCTCTGTTTTATATTAAGCGTTACTTTAACATTTTTTTCTTGTTACACAAAATATGTCGTTCTACAATTTCAATGCAATTTATATTATTTTTAGTTCAATATTAATTGTAAAATGCATTGATATTATAAATAAATTTATCTATCTCAAATGTTATTTGTTAAATAGATGACATTAATGAAAACATAAATGTATTTTAATCAATTTCTTAATATGTGTGACAAATGTATAACTGGCACTCTTTGTGAAGCGGATTGAGTTGGGCCCAAAGGCGAGGTCCTATCATCCTAAGGCAAACCGACCTAGGAGTGGGTATATAAGGAGAGCAAGAGCAGAGGAGAAGGGATCCGAAAATTCTAGATTGGAGACCTAGAGAGCTCCTGTTAGCTGATAGAACTTAGAATTTAGGCGGTTAGACTAGCAAGTCAGACCCTAGAACGTCCGGCCACCTCCTGCTCGCAAATCTCCGCTCCTCTCGGAAGGATCGGATAATTATTTTACTTCAGAGCTCCGCACATAGAAACCGTAGGCGTTATCTTCGACATGCCTGTTTCTACGACAAACGCTCATACTAGACGAACCCGCCCAGACGGTTCGATCTCTTGTTCAATTCTTTCTAATCTGAACTACGTCCGACTTGATCCTCGAAAGGGGTACGTAGGCAGCCTTTCTTAAGGTCAAGTCCCAAATCTTAACAAAACCTTTTCCGCATTTATTCGGTCACTTGTCGTTGGCTGTCGCAGAGAATCCGTACCTTCAGGGAATGTCGGGTTAACTTGGCTTTCCTCCGTTTTTATTCATTAAAATCGACAGTGTGAATTTCGGTTCCAACATTTTGGCGCTAGAAGGAGGGGGGGGACGGATTACTCTTACTCATACGGCCGCAAAGCGCTTGATCGAACCGATGTCCGGAAATATGAAAGAAAAAGTTGTAGTTTGCGTCAACGATGGTAAAACAACTCCAGCAGCGACTGTTCCTACGGCCAACGCTTACGCAAACGCCACAGTGCTCGAGCAAATCAAAAACCTAGCCGCGGCTTTCCGCCACAGGAAGAGCACGAAAATGAGTTCGCAATTTCTCTATCTAAACAGAAAGGGCAACGATAAAATCTATCAAACCCCAAAAATTCGTCTTGTTACCAAGTTAGAGAAATTGCAACGAGCAAGATTTCTACGAAAAACGTTTCTTTCGAGAACCTCTCGGAAAAATAAAACTGATTCTCCTAGAAACCTTGGGGAAACCCTATATTACTCGCGGAACAGAAGCACGGCAAATCGGTTCACCGATTCCCACTGCCATACTTCTTACAAACAACTCTCGAGGAACAAACGGGAAAACGAAAGGAGGTCGGAGCTTGATCTTACTAGGACGACTTGCCATCGGGTAAGATCAGTCTTCCCAGTCCTCCTTAGTAAGATCCCACTTTGTTCTCCTTTGTGTCTAGGTCAAAATGGCTTTCGTTTCATCTCAATCGGAGTTTCCGTTGAGATTTTACGAAGAGAACAAAGTCACTGTCCCGGCCACCTCGCCGTGGGCAAGGACAAACATTACCGAGGTCACCTCACCCTCTGACATGGCTACCTCGCCACAGGGCGCACTCACCTTCGTTATTATTTGAGTCTAGATCAAAGTGGCTTTCGTTTCGTCTCAATCGGAGTTTCCGTTCATATTTTACGAAGGGAACAAAATCACTCTCCCGGCCACCTCGCCCGTGGACGAGAAAAACCATCACCAAGGTCACCTCGCCCATGGCCACCTCGCCTGTGGAAACCTCACTTTTCTCTCCTTTGAGTCTAGGTCAAGATGGTTTTCGTTTCGTCTCAATCGGAGCTTCCGTTGGGATTTTACGAAGAAAACAATGTCGCTGTCTCGACCACCTCGCCCATGAGAAGGATCTCTCTGTCCCGTCATAGGACGAGCCCGGTCCTGTCTCAGTACCATGCATCTTTGCCTGAGTTTTCGTAACTCGATCTTCGAGTCCGTGAGCCCCCGGGATCGACGAAGGCGAGCAACAGCAGCATCGGCGGACGCGGGACACGGCACGGGCGGCAGGGCGCCTGGCGCCGGCGGCAGACCGACCACGCCGCGCCTGGCGCCGGCGGCAGGGCGCCTGGCGCCGGCGGCAGACCGACCACGCCGCGCCTGGCGCCGGCGGCAGGGCGCCTGGCGCCGCCGGCAGACCAACCACGCCGCGCCTGGCACCGGCGGCAGGGCGCCTTGCGCCGGCGGCAGACCCGTTGTTTCCCGTCTGGCGCCGGCGGCAAGGGTCCTGGCGCTCATCCGTGCAGTCGTCTCGTGGTCTCGGGCAATGGCAACATCTTGGTCCCTTAAATCCATGTTCGGATTGTTCGAGAAACACGACGATTCTTCCGCAAAGCCTTCTCGATTGTTTAACAAAGTTCATATTTTAAAATCAAGCTCGGCATGCGGTGTCTCCACCAAATCTTAGCATTATAAGATATCTCCAAGGCCTCCGTCCATGCTCATCTTTGTCTTGACCAGATCATGGATTGACTTCTCTTTTCATGGCCAAACTTGATTCTTCATCTCTTTTTGGGCCATAAGGCTTCCAAACACCTCAAATCACACCAAAGCATACTCCAACACCTGATAAGGATAAATGAATGAAAAATGGACCTAAAGATGCCTAATGCCTAACTTATATGATCAAAATGCATGAGATATGGATGCTAAAATCATGTAAATATGCAAGATATCACAGTACGCAAAAGTGAATAAGGAAAACATAATCCGTGATCGCAAATATCGCAAGTAATTTGTGAGAAACACTCTCCAGTTACCTGAAGCCTTGGAATCGCAGAGAATGCAAGCAATTGTAGAGTGAGTGGGAACCCCTGCAACCGGTAAGATTCCTGCTTGAGATTTATCACCATTGTTCCTACAGGGTCATCAACCAAAGGGTCCGGCTTCATACAATTTATGGTCTTGAGGAAAGACTCTCGGCCCCAGGGGAACTTGAAAAATTCATCCAGATTGTCCACCATTTGGACGTATCTAAGCGTAGGCCGCGGGTACTGCTTGTGTGCAATGAGAACGCCATCTACAATCATAATCAGAGCGAGGCGCAGCTTTTTCGAACCAGGCATGTTACGTTCCCTCTGAAGCCTTTTTCCTATGTCCGAAATAGTGGTCATTTTAGATTTGCCAATCAGCTTTAACCAGATAGGATCGCGCTGTGGTTCGCGTGGTTCTTCATAGTCTGGAACATATCCATCAGGGAAATCTCCGCACGGTAGTCCTGTGATAGTTCCAAACTCTTGAAGCCCGAATCTTAAGGGCTTTCTGATGATAGAACTTTTCAGATTCTAATCAAATGATGTAGTATATAAGATTGTCGAACCAGTCCTAAGTGACAATGAAACAGAGGGAATGCAAGCCTATGCTCAATCTAAATGCAACCATTAGAGAGAATGATGATTAAACTAGAACAATAAGTAAAACACAACAAAAAGCAAACTTTCTTTCTTATGAGGAGAGTGAGACCCATGGGTATAGGGACTTGATATCAAATGATTAAGCTTCAATCCAAGATGCTAACTTTTCAATCAATCTAATCCTTATGCCTAGACAACAAAACTAAGCAAGCTCTATCCCTAGATGAATGCTCTTTTGCAATGATCACCCAAGTACACCAAATCCCTTTGGCTGTAATGATCAAAGCAAACAATGAGAATGAGTCTAATAGCAATCCTAGCCTCTAAGACAACTAATCCCTTAGGCAAAGCAAGCTAAAAGCATAGATGAGTTGGTTCAGACATTTCATAGAACACCTTCCGGGCATGAAATGCCTATAGCTCTATGTTTGAGAGGCCAACTCAAATATAGCTTTAAAAACACCAAATCTATGCAAGGAAATGATAGATCTAATACTAGACACCTTGGATCTAACTTAATCACTCTCTATCACCCTAACCCATGGATCTTAGAATGATCTACTCACTAATCCACATGCTTACTCTTAAACCCATGAGAGATTCAAGCATAAACATATAGAGAAAGAAAAGAGATGAGATAAACAATCAAGAACACAAGATGAGATGAGATTAATAAATCAAAGATGAAGCTTTACTCAAAGGTTTTTGTTCTTAGATCATAAATAACATAAGTCTCAAACTTGAGTTTATGAGAGTATTTATAGTGGGCTTAAAAGCCCTAAACACATAGAATAAAAATGACTAAAAAGCCCTTAGAAGATTAAAGGTTTAAACCAATCAGAATGCTCCAAAAGGAAGAAGCTCGGATACCCTGGTCGGATAACCTTCTTCTAGGCCGGGTATGGCTGGCCGGGTATGAGCTTTCGTCCGACATCCAACAGGCCATCAGGCCGTGCGGGTCTTCTAGGCCGGGTGAGGGAGGTCGTGTCCTGAGCTCATCTCTTCAGTCCAACCCGTGCGGGTAGAAGTGGCCGGGTGAGGGAGGTCGGGTGTCTGCTGGTACGCGGGCTGGAATGGCCGGATGGGGCGTCCGGGTGATCTGAACCGCGTGTGTCTTGGCGTCAGCACCATCAGGACGTGCGGGTCCTTTAGGCCGCGTGTGCCTGCCCGGGTGACTCCATGCGCGGGTGAGAACGGACGGGTGTGCAAGGCCGCGTGCGTTCTAGGCTTCCAACACAATCAGAACGTGCGGGTGCTCGTCCCCGGGTCGTCCTGGCCGCGTCCTGATCCTGGGCGTCCTCCACTGTCGGGCCGTGCGGGTCGTCTTGTTCGGGTGTGAGCGTCCGGGTAAGCTTTCACGCGGGTGGCGTCCAGTCGGGTGCTCAAAGCCGCGTACGCTGTCCGTTCCCGTGGTCAGTACGTGCGGGTCATCGAGGTCGCGTACGTCTGTCCGGGTGCGGTACCGTCTGGCGTTCATCCTCTCGTCCGTGCGAGTTGGTCAGGCCGAGCATGCTGACCCGGGTGTACTGACGTGCCTTCACTCAAACAGTCATAACTCCTCCAATATAGCTTCAAATGGTTTGAAACCACTCCCATTGGAAAGCTAACTCAGAATGCCAAGTCTCCACCAAATATAAGCATCAGAAGATACTTCTAAGGCCTTTGTCCATGTTCATCTTTAAAACCCTCTTTTTCATCACAAAACTCCCAAACATCTTCAATATCTCCAAAGTGTGCTCCAACACCTAATAGGGACTTATGAATGCAGAATGAGCCTAAAGATGCCTAATGCCTAATCTAAATGAGCAAAAATGCATAAGATATGATAGCTAAAAACATGTAAATATGCAAGACATCAAGTCCCCCACACTAGTCCTTTACTTGTCCACAAGTAAACTTGCAAGGACTAAGGAGGAGAGGTTTGAAGCAGGGGACTCATAGCCAAAAGAATGCTCTTCTTAGTTCTCAACTTAATAACCTTGCACAAACATACCAAGTAGCAGGAGCAAAAACTCAATCCAACTCTAACTTAACAAGGCCTATCTTAACTCCTTTGATCCCTACACTTACTCATCATGAATCCACAACCCACAATTCTATTTGCCCTCTAACAATCATTAAGCAAACTCAAAAGACTTCTTGCAAATGGTCAAATGGTCCAAGTCATTTGGTTTGGTGGTAGAAGGTTTTATTCAAGTGAAACAAGGGGTTCAGAGGGATCTTTCAAGGGGTGGTTCACTCTCAAAACAAGTAGCCTTGACATTGCACATAATATATCTAAGAAAGGGATCAACTCATGCATACAATGCTCAATCTCCATTGTTCTACCCTTTCCCCAAATACATAAATTACATCTTTATTCCCAATGCCAAAATGCCACTCACATCTCTCACCCAAAGATTTCCCCCAAATATTCAAGATATTTTCTCATTGAAACTCTTTCTTAATGAAGTCTACAAGGGAATTTACACTTTTCAAACTCTTTTCAGCTCTTTCTAGATATTGCTAGCCCCTTTCATTTTTCTTTTCTCTTTTTTTTTTCTTTTCTTCTTTTTTTTTTTTATGGGGGCCAAGACTTTTTAATAACTTGGAGCTTACAATCTTTCATTCCTCTTATCCCTTCTAGACTTAATCACTTATAACAATAGAGTCTCATGAGTCAACCTTTTCTTTCATAAACCTTTCATTTCCCCAAGATCATACCATACAACACTCACCCCCATCCTAGAAGCTAGACATTATGAGTGTCTAATCTAGCTAAAATGGAGACCAAGCATTGTCGTTCACAATACTCTCAACATTATGCACATGTAAAGCTTTCCAAAGAAGGCCTCACTCAACAAATAATGAAAGCTCGAAAGGAGGTAAGGGTTTTAGGGCGTGGAGTGCCACTTGAGCTTGTCCAAAAAGATAGGCAGAGAATGGGAGGGATAACTCAAGTGTTCTGTCCATGGCTTAGTACACAAGGGACCATGAGCAAGAGACTAGAGTCTAAATATGACAGGAGCAAACTTCAAAGAGATAGCATCAATCAATCAAATAAGCTTTAGGAAGAGATTTTAAGGCAAAAAGTTTACAAGCTATCCTAAGATTGCTCAAGCTACTTACTATGCTTATGAAGGGTATCACTTTAAGAACTTAGCATGAGCATCTTTTCAAGGAAACTATCATCCTTGTCCCCTTATGCATGATGCAACCTATATGATGATTTTTTTTCTCTTTCTTTTTTTTTTATGCAAGTGAATGATCTAGACTCAATCCTAATGCATCTACATGATTTTTTTTTTTTGTGCTTTTCAAATTTTTCAAATTTTTATGGCTTTTCTATGCAATAACTATCTACAAATGCATGCTTATGACATAAAACACAAGATGATTAGCAACTTGGCACCTCCCCCACACTTAATTCACACAGTCTCTGTGTTTGTTAAATGTTGAGAAGGGCCCAAAGAAAGAAAAAATAAAACTAAATGAAATGATGAATGGTATATACAATGATAGGGTGTTGGAGTACCTCTATGGAGCATGGGATGAGGCTGATGCCTCACCCTCAGAATCATCTTCATCAGCAGTGGTTCTTAGGCTTGGTGACTTGTTTCCGGACGCGGATGGGGCGATGTAGGGGTTCCTCAAGCTGCGGAGGGCTTGCTTCTCGGTTTGTGGTGCGTTTGGGTCAAGAAGGGGTAGAGGAAGTGGTGCAAGGAAAGTCTCAAGATCGAAGTCCTCAGCCTTGCAGCCTGCTACAGCTCCCTTAGTCAGAACATCAGCAACCTTTCTCATGAACTTAGCTGAAGCTTCAGCTTGTCTCTTCACAGTTT
>JAATWR010000160.1:0-50000 GCA_018703725.1 Brassica juncea
GCCAGAGAGAAAATTGGAATGATTAGGGCAAATCCCGAAATATTTGGAAACTTCCTTAAAAATCTCTGCCGCAGGAGTAGTCACTCGGGTTGCTCCGCTTGATCGGGAACAGTCTGCAAGGTTGTTCTGCTCGTGAAAATCTCCAAATTGCACTCTTTTTGCCTCTTTTGCTCCAACTGATCCATCTCCCATCCAAAGCAACTCCAGACCTGTAATGACATGAAAAAGATTAGAAAGACTCGATAAAGACTTGAAAACCAATTAAAAAACAATATTAGAATGTGCCAAAAACACAACATATCAGATTCTTAATTAGCCAGTAGCTTTGACGAGATCAATTCGTAATATTTTTCCAAGTTGTAAGGAGTAAATAAATGTACACACATTCAAAATGATAGAAAACAAAAGAAGATCATGGATATTAGACTCCATTATATTGTTTATATCACTACCAAATTTATGTAATACACTATCAAGCCTTATCAAAGGAAGGCAAGAAAAAGAACACAAATCAAAAATCAGGAAAAAAAAATTAAAACAAAATAAGATGAAAAGAGCTGGTTCGTTCACTATAGACAGACACAGATATATGACTTCTTGACAGCACCTTACAACTTCAATAAGATGCTTGTAGTCTTTCAATCTTCCTTTCTAGCTCCCAACATGAACATATATACTTATGAAAAAGGAAAAATTACCTTCTCTTATTCTTTAGCTTCATTTTGAGCCTTAATAGTTGACTTCTCCTTTTCTTACTTTTTAGTTTTTGTTATCCCCTCTCCTTCCTCTCCTTTGCCTCTTTCGCTCTTGCTAGCTCCTCCTCCAACTGATGCTGCTCCTTCAACTTGCATAGTCTTTTTTTTCTCTTCTCGTCTTCTTTCTTAGTCATCTCCTCTTTCTCTTTGGTTAACTTAGGTAGCTTCACTTATTCTTATTCTTCCTTTGTTGCTGGCTTCACTCCTCTCTAGACACAAATCCCTTGACAAATGGTGGAGGCTGGTCTGGGTTTACGGGCTTATTAGATTTTGTGGTCTAGGTCTTCTGCTCGACGGTTTTGGAACAGCTTTTACCCTGCTTTCACTTTCATATTAAGTTCTAATATGAAGAAAGTTGTTATGCGTTGTTCCAAAATGAAAAAAAAATAGCTATATTAATTAGAGGTGAATATGTTATTATCATTATTCTAAGAATACTTCCCAGGTTTAATTAGGTGAAAGATGAGATTAACTGACCAGTATTTGGGACCACGTTTTACAAATTACAGCTCCAGCATATCATCACAAACTCCACAGTTACTATAGGTTTTCTAATGTGAAGCTTAGATAATGAGCTAATGCAGAAGCAAGTAACAACAAATCTCTTATTTAGTTATTGTTAATTGAGCGCAACATGAAAAGGAGAGACAACGCAAACAACACATGTATTTGGTCATGTTATTATAGTGATCCTTATTCAGTGAACGTACCTGGGGGTGAATTGAGATCGTAGCTATTAAGTACATATAGTGTGACGGATTCAATTTTCTTAACACCACCATACTTGGAAGATGTGGCAGAGAAACCCCTCTCTTCTCTACGGAGCCTGCATTTGGTGTCTCTAATGTGGGAAGTGTGTTACTGATGTGGCATTGAGGAATAAACGACCTGCACAGACAGATTAAGAGAGCATGAAACCTGATGCGTTCCTGTTATTGTAAATGAAATTCTCTCTCACTTCATTCATTCTCTGTCTAAAATGGAAAGAGCCATGGTTCCGACATGCAAAACAGACCTAGTTTACCAGCCATTGGAGACACTTCTTGATATGTGGTGCTTTTGGCACCATTGTACATATATTTTCTAACTTGTTTTCAATGTTTTATCGAGTTAGTCTAGTATTTTTAGAGTCATTTCAGGTCTGGAGTAGGCTAAAGAGTTGAGGGAAGGTGCATGAAGAAAGGAGCAAGAATTGAAGTCTTTCCCCGCTGAACAGTCGTGCGGAGCAGTTAGATGGTTGATCCCACCAGGAGCAGCCAGACAATTGTTCCCGATATTTATGGAAATTTCCATATATTTCAAAGATTTGCCTTAGTCACTGACTCTCTCCTCTGAAGTCGATGGCGCCTCCAAATAAAAGCTGCATCTATCTTTATTTTATTCTAATACGCTAGTTTTGCAAGAGACCTAGACTTGTTATTGGCGATTTTCTATTGTAAGGGAGACGGCTCATCTTCTCACCAAGAAGATCATCCTGAACCCTTTTGTTTCTGTTGAGATTTATATGCAGTATCATTCAGTTATTATGTCTCTGCTATCTTGCATCATGGCTGAGTAGTCGTTGAAGTTATATAGGGTGTTAAGAGTGTAGATCGTAACTAAACAAAAATAGGTTATTGCTTAGATCACCTTCCTTCAGGCAGAGTTTAATGCTTATGTTAATCTGATCACCTAGCATATGATATTAGGTTGAACCTGTGCATCAAAAGTGTCATGGGTTGCTAGATCTTGCATGTTTGAGCATTACATCCCTAGCCATGCGAAAGTAGATGTTAGGGTGCATTGTGAGCAGACCAGACTTGTGCGCTAAGGTTCACCATCAGTTCTCAGACCAAGCGATATCTTAGGTGCTGAGACTGATCGGTGAAAGGAGCAACTACACGACAGTGTGTTGCTCTAACCTTGAGTTCTGAGCTCTACGCTTGTTCCAGATCGAACATGAATAGTTGTTTGGTTGCGGTAATATTCTCTTGAATCATAACCCTATATCAGCATCTGCTTTTAGTTTGAATTTACATTTGCAATCATTTACTTTACTTGCACGTTGATATACCATGAATTTGACCCGATTTTAGTCACGGTATATGATAGTTTTAGGATATATTTAATCCATTTTAGAGTTTAGATATCATATTTACAGGTTCAGGAGCAATTGGAGAAAATATGATGTTTTTGGAGCATTTTAGAGATTTATCCCGAGATGACCATATCGACCATTCAAGGTCAACACGGAGAGAGACGCGTCAATCGACACACCTTCAGTGGTGTCGATCGATATTTAACATACATAAGCCCGGTTTAGTCACAGCCGACTGAAGCCCAAGACTTCATCCATTTTACCAAGATACCCCTGACGTGTTTTAACCTAATTTTTGAGTATTTAAGTTTTGCTTAAGTGTTTTTGGCAAAGAGAGAGTTTTTAGAGTTTTGAAGAGGTTGTCCTTCAAAGTTTTTAGAGAGTCTTTTTGAGAGTTTCTCATACTATTGTTTTGTGTGAGAGAGAGAATTACAATTAAGAGCTTTCTTGAACACCCCTATTTTCCATCTATTCTATCTATGCAATTTTATTTAATTGTTATGATGTTTTGCTTGACCATGTCTGAGTAAACACCTTTGTTAGATTTATGATTCAAATAGGTTTTGAGGGATTAACCCCAAATATGAATACTTGAGCATGTGATATTCATCTTAGAAGATTGATCTTAATGCTTGTGTAGGAGTAGCTAACCTATACATGATGACAGTGGATATTATCCTTGGATTTATCTTCTTTGAGCTTAGGAATTTGCTGGAAACAAGCGACATCTGATTTGGCAAACTCCTTAAGCGAACTGTTACCAACCTCGCACTTAAAGCTTACTAGAGACGTATCAATCGATACTACTATAGAGTCATCAATCGATTGACGCGAGGCACTGTCGATTGATACCTGCGACAGCAGGTCGATCGACGCCTTCCTATGTTTCACCAATGGGAGTCTCATCGGTTCTAGTAATAGATAACCTAGGACGACAGTTAAAGTTACTGTAATAGTTGGGTTCTATAATATCATGCAAGCATCTCACATAAGTATTCATACTATTATAATCGTGATAACCTGAATAGTAATCCTAAGTCTAACGCCTTCACCATATCTGTTAAACACCCAAATAAATCACTTGAGTAATTGTCTTGCTCACCAGTTCTAAGTTTACTTGTTATTTACCCTTGTTCGGAAACTCGCTAGACGCTACGCGTGCGGCGTACATGGGCCTAGCGATTTATTGAAAAAGCGGGAAAAAATCGGAGAATACGCGGGACGGAATTTTTTGTATTTTATACGTATAATTATACTCCATTTATAGATATATACTTAGTAGTTTCCTTTGCTGGCATTTAATGTTACACGTTGTAGTGGTTTGGGAGTTATTTTTCTTCCCTGAGGTAATGGCTTCGAAGGAAGTGCAGTGTAATTTTTTTTTTTCATTTCAACCTAAATACAAGGCAACAAAGACATTTCACTCCATCATCTTCCTACTATGGTTCTGTAATTTCTTTTTTTCTGCCGCCAGCCTTTTATTAAGCTGAAACATATCTTTTTTGACCAAAAAAAAAAAAAAATCTGAAACATATCTTCAATTTTTTTTTTTTTTATATTTTGCACAATGATTAATGATTTTCCTACCCAGAAACATGAGAGGGGAGCGAAACAACTGAGAGATTAAAAGAGTCATTTTAAATGTTCTTCATTTTTCGTATCCAGCTTTAAATCTTGGACTGTTTCGATGGGTGAGTTTGTTGAGGTAACAAAGACAGAGTTATGGAGAGACTGACCGTCGAGGAGCTGAGGAGCTCTGGTCTGTGCACCGATTATCAGACCTCCAGATTGGGACCTTCCTTTCGAGATCATGACAGATTCGAGTGACTTTGCAGTGGGAGCAGTTCTTGGACAGCGGAAGGACAAGAAGATGCACTTGATATACTATGCAAGCAGAACAATGGAGGAAGCTTAGTATCGCTATGCAACTACATAAAAGGAGCTCCTTGCCATTGTGTTCGTGTTTGAGAAGCTCAGGTTCTACCTAGTTGGATCTAAGGTGATCGTACACACAGACCATGCAGCTTTGAGGTACCTGCTCACGAAGAAGGATGCTAAACCGCGTCTCTTAAGATGGATTCTTTTACTCCAAGAATTCAATCTAGAGATAAGAGACAAGAAGGGGGTTGATAACGGAGTGGCAGACCATCTTTCCAGGATGAAATTCTCAGATGAGACAGCTCTTGACGAGGAACACCCAGTGGAATACGTCAATGCGATTGGTCTGTGCAGCATGGAACAGTCATTCACCGTTAGCAAGAACTGTTCCCGTGTAGACGAATCCTTCGCTGCAGTGATCTAGAAGCAATATCCGAATCTTCCATAGTTTGCTGAGATTGCCAACTTCCTGGCAGCTGAGAAAGAACCTTTGAAGTTCACTGGAAATGAGAAGAGGAAATTTCTGAGGGAAGCAAGGTACTACTTTTGGGACGAGCCATATTTATATCGGCAGTGCAGAGACGGGATCTTCAGAAGGTGTGTTCTAGAGGCTGATATTCCAGGAATCCTTCATCACTGTCACGGTTCTTCCTATGCTGGTCACTTTGCCACCTTCAAAATAGTTTCCAAGATCCTCCAAGCCGGTTTTTGGTGGCCAACTATGTTCAGGGATGCCTATGCTTTCATATCATGATGCAATGCATGCCAAAGAATGGGGAGTATCAGTAAGAAGAATGAAATGCCTCAGAACTACATCTTGGAAGTAGAGGTGTTCGACTGCTGGGGAATCGACTTCATGGGACCGTTCCCACCTTCTCACAAGAACGAGTACATACTGGTTGCGGTGGATTATGTTTCCAAGTGGGTAGAAGCGATTGCCAGCCCAACTAATGACGCACGCGTGGTGACCAAGATGTTCAACTCCATCATCTTTCCAAGGTTTGGAGTACCTAGGGTGGTCATAAGCGATGGGGGAACTCATTTCATCAATAAGGTATTCCAAGGTTTGCTGAGAAAGAATGGTGTAAAACACAAGGTGGCAACCGCTTATCATCCCCAAACAAGTGGCCAAGTGGAGGTTTCCAACAGATAGATCAAGAACATCTTGCAGAAAACAGTCAATACCACATGTAAGGACTGGTCGCTCAAGCTTGACGATGCTCTCTGGGCCTACAGAACAGCTTACAAAACGCCTTTAGGGACCACTCCCTATCATTTGGTCTATGGCAAGGTGTGCCACCTCCCCGTGGAGCTAGAGTATAAGGCAGCTTGGGCTGTTAAACTACTGAATTTCGACATCAAGCCCGCTAAGGAGAGGCGAATAGTCCAGATCCACGAGTTAGAGGAAATTAGGCATCTGGCCTATGAAAGCTCCAAGATCTACAAAGAAAAGACCAAGGCATTCCTTGACAAACGAATCATCAGCAGAAGCTTTGCTCCGAATGATCAGGTCTTACTTTTCAACTCTATGGTCAAGCTGTTCCCTGGAAAGCTTAAATCCAGATGGTCTGGACCTTTCACCATCAAGGAAGTCCGTCCCTATGGAGCTGTTGTGTTTCTGGACACAAGAGGAGGAGAGTTTGTTGTTAATGGTCAGAGGCTCAAGCCTTATCTTGCTGACACAACCATCGTTGCCCTTGAGTGACCCCTCTCAGGCCTAATCGGCTCACTAAAGTAAAGCTAGTGACTTAAACCAAGCGTTTGATGGGAGGCAACCCACTGGTAAGTGTACATATCGTTTCTTTCTTTATCTTTTAAGGAACTAACCTGCAGGAACAAAGCCAAGAAAATCCGAGGCCTTTCCAGGAGAACACTCAAGTGCCTGTTCCGTAACTGGAACAACCGCCCCACTGACTGTTCTCAGGTAAGTTCTCGGAACCAAAAAAAAACATTTTTAATTAGTTAATTAAATAGGAAATAAAAATAAAAAAAATAATAAAGGGGGAAAAGGAAGCGGTTAGGTTCGCCTATTTAAGGCCAACTCACTTCACTTCCCCACTATCTCTTTCTCGCTGCAAAGGAACTCCCCAAGAACCCTAAATCGAAAACTCCTCATTTCCTCATTTCATCTTTTCGATTTTAAGTTCTCACCTCTTGGATCCTCCAGAGATCGGTTTGTCTTTGCAGTTGATTCTATCGATGGCACCCAAGGTAAGCAACTCAACTCGCATTGCTTTGTAAATCGCGATTCAAGGGTCTTTCTCATTTCGATTTTAGCGCTACACTTGATAGATTCTAGTTACAAGAAATCGACTTTGTGCGAATATAAATGGTTTAGATCGAATTGATTTTGATCTTAATTGCTCTCGAACAGTAGATTATTTCGATTTGGATGTGTTTTGTTCGATGTGGTTGTTTGGAATAGATTGGATGCGGTTATATTGAGAATGGTTGTGGATCCATCTTTTCTAACGAATCCACGAATAGTACTGATATGTCTATGGCTGTTCTCTCTCGCAGATCCGAACAAAGCACATCGCCCAGAGAGCATCGAGGCACACTGCGACCCAATCGACACCCATTGCCGAGCCTAACCCAACGTACCCATGGCCTCGGGAGCAGGAAGGTGTAGCTATCGACATTAAGGACCCAAGGCTCTTTGATGTCAATGTCGAAGGGTGGGACAAAGAAAAAGGAAGGGCTTACAACGCTCTCCTCGCCATCGACATCCAGCCGACATTGTACGTGCACCCTCCGACACTCGCCCAGCTCGGTCTCGACGACGATGTGCAGCGAATTCTCTCTGCCATTGGAATACTTAAGCTCTGCACCAAGCCGCAAATCCTCATTCCAGAGCTGGTCCGACAAGTCCTGGCTACGGCGGAGATTTACCATGAAGACGAGCACCAGCCAACATTCGAGAACACCCACTTTCGCTTTATGGCCGGTGGGAAACATTGCTCCCTCCCGCTCGTCAAGTTCAACGAGATCTATGACATATCCGACGATCCAAGGGAGGTCTCTCTCCTCAAAAGCTTTCCACCCGCCAAGATCTTCTGGGACCTGATCGCAAACGGAGACTTCAAGCCTCGCACAGCCTATCAGTCCCACATCCGCAACCCTTCAGTACGGATCATTGCCAAGGTCCTCAGCAACTTGCTGTTCGCTAAGGACCAAACCTCGAAGGTCACCAATGGAGAGCTCCAGATGCTCTACTCAAGGTTAGAGGATCAGATAAGAGCAGCGCGCGCATGCATTCCGATCACGAAGGTCCTCACCAACCTTGGGTACTTAAAGAAAGGTCTGCTGATGAGAGGTTCGCAAACGAAGGATCGATGTGGCAGTCTCCTCTCGCCATTTTTCCTCCACTTCAGGATCGACCACCTCGCCCTCGAGACCAACTATGAGCCATACTACATTGACATCCCCTACCTCATTAAGAGTCACATCCTCCATGACGAGAGCACCTACATGTTCCAAGATAAAGCCGGGACGCAACTGTTCTGCAAACTCCCTCAAACAGAGATCACAAGCCTGGAAAAATTCGAGAACATCCGGTTCCTTTCAGAACAGGAGCACCTTTGCGATGATCTGCTGTCGGTTCACCAGGAGGACCCGGGCATGGAGGACGTCGAGGACGTATCACCATTGTCTGATCCATTTGAACTATTTATTTTTCTGCAAGTTATTGGTTTTTATTTTGTGTGTTTAGGCCTTCCTCTATTTATTTTCACATCCAGGGATGCTGTGATGTAAGTCTGGGGGAGGCGCATGTGCTACTAATCTCTCTTATGTTTTCTTTGGATTTTCTTTGCTGAGTCAGTCCGTTTGCTTTGAGTCGTTTGATCGAGTCTGTTTTAGGATCGAGTCAGTTTCTAAACTCTTGTGGGAATTAGGACCTTATTTTGTGATGATCATTAACCACCTCGTGTTTTAACTTTCTTATTCAGTGACCTTAGCAGTGACGAAAGACTCACACTTGGACCTGGAACACCCTGACTTATATCATTTGACTCTCCAGAAGTTTTCAGCAGATCAGGTTACACTGGGTAGACTTAGCTCCACCTAACTTGAATCTAACATTGACTGCAATTACTCTTGTCATGGACACTAGTTCAGGGAAACAAGAACAACACTCAGGACTTCTTTATCTTTTTACCAATCTTGCTGTTCCTGAGTGGCTAGCTCATCTTTAGCTAGTTCCCACCTTCACCTAAGCCTTTATTCCACCTCCATGCATTCTGTGGGAACCGAAATTCACACCGTCAATTTCCGATAAACGATTTGTGGAGGAAAACCGAGTTAACCCGATCTTCCTTGCTGGGCCACACACGATACAATCAATGGAGATTAAAGTTGCACAATAAAAATCATAAAAATAGAGCGAAAAGAGATCTTATTTCTGAATTCGCGTTTGAGCGTGAACAACGGGTAAAGAAATAAGCTGCAAGAGCTGTCGAAAGATCCGCTAGTCCGGCCGCCTAGATCTAACCTAGTTGAGTCGCAGCTCGCTAGTGAAAACAGAAAAAGAATGCTAAATTGCTCTAAGTGCTAAGTGCTCTGGAAGTTTTGTGATGATTTGCTCCTCGCCCAAAGCTCTCCTTATATACTCCTCTTAAGACGGTCTATCTTCTTTCGGGCTGAATCGGGCTTTTTCCATTTTCGTCCATATTCGTGTTTATCGGGAAACTTGACATTTATCTTCGGAAAACTTTGACATTTATCTTCTGGAAACTTGACATTTATTTCTTATGTGAGGACAAGGATAAACCGTCATAGTTATCCTTCCTTTTCGGAAAATCATAAGTGGGCCGTTTTGGCCATGTCGGGCCATTTAGACGTTTTTACGGTTTTTCGAAAGAATAGTCTTTGAAGGTTTCGGCATTTCCGAAGGAAACCCAATTCCTCGTATAGTCGAGATGTTTGGTGTTTAGAATAACCGTGATCGTACCAAACTCACGAAGATTGATCCAAACAAGCCAAGATGGGATCAGACCGAGCATGATGGGACCAAGACCAGGACGAGGGCCGTCGACTGGCGTCAGGGGGCTTGCCGCCGGCGCCAAGCCGGCTTGCGGAACGCGTGCCGCCGGCGCCAGGCCGGCCCGCGTGACGCATGCCGCCGGCGCCAGGCCGGGGTGCCGCCGGGGCCAGGCCGTATACGTACATGTGCGGATATTTCGCGTTTTTTGTGGGAGTATAGGAGTATACGTACCCCCCCCCCCTTTTGGTGAGGAGGATAGCTGAACTCGCCGGGTTTCGACGAGCTGCCTACGTACCTCTTTCGAGGATCGAGCCATCTCGTAGTTCTGATAGTTGCCGCAGACGTGTTTTATTCCCTGTGCGTTGCCGTTCCGATCGTGCTGGTTGGATCGACGGTTTGTGTTGGGGTCGAGTTGTCTGCTTTTACGGCGGTGGACTTAGAGGCTTTGTCGCTGTCTTGAATCGTTGCCTGTTCGGATGATTCTGGATCATCTTTTTTCGAGTCTTCAGGAATGTTGTGTGATTCCTTTACTCGTTTTGGGTTGGCCGCTGGGGCGTTCCAATCTTTTCGCAGTTTGAACTCGGCTACGTAACAGAGTCTCGATTGTTTCTGACTACACCAGATGGGCTCGGTTCCGGTGGGAGTCGGAAATTTGATGCCGAGGTGATATGTGGATGGTACTGCCTTCATGGAGTTGATCCAAGGGGTTCCCATGATGGCATTGTAGATGGCCGGGTTGTCGACTACTGCGAACTCGACGATCTTTGTGACTTCTTTTGCCATGACCAGGAGATTAATTTTCCCGAGGGTCATGGAAGTGACGCCCGAAAACCCAGTCAAAGGTTTTGGCTCAGGGACGACTTCTCCAAGTGGGATCTTCATCCTGTAGAGGGTGTCGTGGAAGACAACGTTGACCGTACTTCCTGTATCGACGAGGATACGGCCGACCTCGAGATCCTCGATTACCAGGTCGATAACCAAAGGATCGCAATGAGGCTTGTCGATTCCGACAGTTTCCTGTTCCTCGAAAGTGATCGTGTGGTTAGGAATATCGCTATCCGGAAACCAGTTGGAACTTGTCTCGTCTTTTCTCCCGGAGGCTTTTATTGACGAGACTGAGTCTTGGTAGAACTGTGATCCTACGATGATCATGTTTACCCTCTGGCGACTATTGTTGTTCCCTTGGTCGTCCTGTCTCCTTCCGCGTTTTTCACCCGATTGATTTTCGGTCGCGCGGTCCTCGGAGACAGTTTTGTTGGTCTTTGGGCGGTCGGAGTCCAGGAGCAAGTCCTTTATACTCTTTACCTTTGATAGTTCGCCGGTGAGGAGCTTCGCAGCGAGCCGGGCGCCGAGAACCTTGCAGTTCGCAGTGGAGTGACCTATGGTTTCGTGGAACTCGCAGTAGGAATTATCCTTGTACTGGTTCCTGGTCCAGGTGTTTCCGGAGGTCTTGCCTTGCTCCGAGTTGATGGCATAGTTATGCTCGCCTTGGGCGTCTTCCCCTTCGTGATGGACGTTCTTGTCGTTACGAGAGGGTTTCTTCTTTGACGCGGTTTTCTGCGATCCGTGCTTCTGCGATAGAAGCTTCATCTCTTCCTCCATGATGATGAAGTCCGTTGCTTTGTGGAGAGTATCCTGGATTGTCCGATGCTTTTCCAGTAATATCCACTTTCGGAATTTAGACTTGTACCAGAGAGTTTTCCTTAGGGCGTCGATTGCGACATTGTCGCTGATGCCAATTACCCTGGCCATCACCAGTTTGAATCTTCGCATGAAGTCGCGGAGCGACTCGTCTTCCTTCTGAGCTAGACTCCACAGGTCCACGTCGGATGATTCTCTGTCCATGAACATGGAGTATTGTTTGAGAAACGCCGAGGCCAGTTGGCGGAAGCTTCCGATGGAGTTCCTTTTGAGCCGGGAGAACCATTCGAGCGCAGCGCCTTTGATGTGCTCGACGAAGAGAAGACAATGACCCGCGTCTCGTTCGCGTTCTGGAAGTTTGCACCTACCCATTGCGATCTGGAAGGACTGTAGGTGCGACTTAGGATCCGTCGTACCGTCGTAGACCGGGATTTTGATTTTCCCTGGGTCTGAGATGCGTGTTTCCGTGATCCGAGCGGTGAATGGTGTTTTCCGTGCTTCCTCGAGAAGTCTATCGATCTCGGGGGCGGAACTGGTCGCCTGATGGATTTGCGATTTCACCGCTTTCACTTCGGCCACGGTCTTTTTGAGAGATTCGCGGAGATTATGGATCTCGCTATTGCTACCGGCGTTCCTCCGATTTTGTCGGCGCTGGTCGCGATGGATCCGAGTTTGATCCTCCGCGAGTTCTTCCTGTTCAATCCAGTAGAGTTCTTCCTCCTCTTCTGTCATGGGCCTTTCGAAGGATACCGTCTGTCGGGCGGACTGGCTTCGGGTCCTCCTAGGGTGGATGTCAGCGTCTTCATCGGAAGGATCCGATTGGTCGCTGATATCTAGATCGATGCGCTCGACGTCGCTTTCCTTGTTTCCCGTAGCCGGGGGTGGAAGGTTCTGCGAGGTCGTTTGCTGTCTTTTTGGAGCCGTTTCCTCGGGAATGGGCTCTTTCGAGGCATCTTTTTCTCGTTCTCCGGGAGATCCGAAGTCGAGTCTTCTGCCGCGGCTTGCCTTGGTGGATCCGCGCGGCAACTTGCTCCTCGCAGTTAAGGTGTCGACCTGTTTTGCGAGCGAGGTTATCAGCTTGTCCTGTTGTTCCGCCCGTTCCTGGGCGGAGGTGACCAGTTCCTTCATCTGCCTGAGCACCTCAGTGTTTGCATCAGCAGTGACTGTGGATGTATCTCCAGTTGGAGTCTTCTCAACGTTGGCGTCGACGGGTGTTCCGTCTAGCGTTGGCTGGTCTTTGGTGACGTCAGTAGACATTATCGAGCGTGTGCAGTTGCGAGATAGATAGATCCGTAACCCCCCCTCCTTCTAGCGCCAAACTATGGGAACCAAAATTCACACCGTTAATTTCCGATAAACGATTTGTGGAGGAAAACCGAGTTAACCCGATCTTCCTTGAAGGTCCCGGATATCTGCTGGGCCACACACGATACAATCAATGGAGATTAAAGTTGCACAATAAAAATCGTAAAAATAGAGCGAAAAGAGATCTTATTTCTGAATTCGCGTTTGAGCGTGAACAACGGGTAAAGAAATAAGCTACAAGAGCTGTCGAAAGGTCCGCTAATCCGGCCGCCTAGATCTAACCTCGTTGAGTCGCAGCTCGCTAGTGAAAACATAAAAAAATGCTAAATTGCTCTAAGTGCTAAGTGCTCTGGAAGTTTTGTGATGATTTGCTCCTCGCCCAAAGCTCTCCTTATATACTCCTCTTAAGACGGTCTATCTTCTTGGGCTGAATCGGGCTTTTTCCATTTTCGTCCATCTTCGTGTTTATCGGGAAACTTGACATTTATCTTCGGAAAACTTTGACATTTATCTTCTGGAAACTTGACATTTATTTCTTATGTGAGGATAAGGATAAACCGTCATAGTTATCCTTCCTTTTCGGAAAATCGTAAGTGGGCCGTTTTGGCCATGTCGGGCCATTTAGACGTTTTTACGGTTTTTCGAAAGAATAGTCTTTGAAGGTTTCGGCATTTCCGAAGGAAACCCAATTCCTCGTATAGTCAAGATGTTTGGTGTTTAGAATAACCGTGATCGTACCAAACTCACGAAGATTGATCCAAACAAGCCAAGATGGGATCAGACCGAGCATGATGGGACCGAGACCAGGACGAGGGCCGTCGACCGGCGTCAGGGGGCTTGCCGCCGGCGCCAGGCCGGCCCACGTGATGCGTGCCGCCGGCGCCAGGCCGGCCCGTGTGACACGTGCCGCCGACGCCAGGCCGGGGTGCCGCCGGCGCCAGGCCGGCTTGCGTGACGCGTGCCGCCGGCGCCAGGCCGGCTTGCCGCCCGTGGGTTCTCCGTTGCCCGATCTTTCCCCCGTTTAGTCGTTCGTGCGGGAAATCCTTGAGTTTGGAAGGATCTTTAGCCGTAGATTTCGAGATAACCGTTTTCAAGGGTTTGAGTAATGAGGCTTCGAACTTTAGACGTTTAAAATATGAACTTTTAAACAATCGAGAAGGCTTTGCGGAAGAATCATTATAGTTTGCGGACAATCCGGACATGGGTTTAAGGGACCAAGATGCTGCCGTTGCCCGAGATCACGAGACGATTGCATAGATGGGAACCAGGACCCTTGCCGCCGGCGCCAGACGGGAGACGACAGGCCTGCCGCCGGCGCCAGACGGGACAGGGCAAGCCTGCCGCCCGTGCCGTGTTCTGCGTCTGCCGGTGCCTGCTGTTGCTTGCCTTCGTTGATCCCCGGGGCTCACGGTCCGTTCATGCCTTCTTGTGAGTTCATCGAGTGACGACCTGTTTCTTGGTTTTGATCGTCACTTGGTTTTCTTTCGAGGACTTTCGGGTGACGATTTTGTCGTTGACCGATTTTGACCCCAACACATTCTGTTTTTCAGTTTCATATGTGCAGATATGTGCAAAAAGGTTGGAGAGGAAGGGGTCAACGCAGTCTCTTACTCGTAGCTAAGAACTTCATTCAAAACAAGAAGAACAGTCAGTCACAAGTCGGAACAATCGCTGCAGAACAGCCACCACAACAACAAAGACGAGAAGAAGGTCAAACAAGTAGAATGATCAGTAGAAAACCTTCGCCCTGCACGTAACCTCCTTCTCATTGATCTCACCTAAGTAAAAAAAAATCCTTTTCTTTTGAGATCACTGATGGAGAAGGGGGATTGTTTAGGCTCCTGTGGGAACCTGAATTTGCACTGTCAATTTTTCGTATAAATAAGGAAAGTAGGAAAACCCTAATTTCCCAGAGGTCCCGGATCTCTGCGGAGCCAACGACAAGTGATCAAATAAATGCGGAAAATATGAAAAGATAACAAAACGAATTTAGAGAGAACAATAGATCTTATTTCGAGTCCGCGTAAGAGCGTTGCGATCATTACAAGAGATTATAAAAGCTTTGGCCGCAAAGGCTGTCAGCGAGTTACTTAGTTCTAGCGACCAAAAACCTTAAACCTAGTTAAGTCGCAGCTCGATAACAAAAGACGAAAAAGATACAAAAAAGGGTTTTGATTGATTTCGGACTGAACCTTATTAAAGGCTGCCTACGTACCCCTTTCGAGGATCAAGTCGAACGCAGTTCAATTGATAGAGCTGGACAAGAGATCGAACTGCCTGGGCGAGTTTGTCTAGTAATTTAGTGCCAGTCATAGAAACCAAACTTGTCGAGAATAAAGCCTAAAGTTTCTAAGTGCAGAGAATTCTGAGTCTAAAAGAGTTGTCTTTTGTGCCTGTCGTCTTGAACTCCTTATATACTCCCTTCTAGGTCGGTTTACGCTTTCCTTTCCTGCCCTTAAACCGTCATAGCCCGAAAAATGGAGATATTCCATTTTTCCGATCTTCATGATTATCTTCGGAAATTTTACATTTTTCCGCGGAACTTGACATTTATCCTTCAAATCATAAACCGTCATAAGGTTTATGGGTTTTAAGAAATCGTAAGTGGGCTTCGAATCGAGTTTCTAAGTCTCTTTGGGCCGTCTTTTGATTTGAAGCGTTTGTCACAGTTTCTTCGATCAAAATAACTTTCCGCGGTTTTTATCGTAAAATTGGACTGATGATCCCATTTGATCGAGGATCAAGAAATGGTTAAGCCATGGTTTGCGGAAGATTGTAACAAAGAATAGACGAGAATGTATAGTTTTATGTCGTATTGTCGTTTCGGAAGACTTCGACGCTACGGAAAGACCGTGATGCATGCATGTTTGGTCCCTATAGCGACCGAGCTTGTATCATAGCTCGGTCGCTATAGCGACCGGGCCATGCTCGAGGCTCGGTCACTATAGCGACCGAGCTCTATTTGGAGCTTGTTCGCTACAGCGACTGAGCCATGCTCGAGGCTCGGTCGCTATAGCGACCGAGCTCTGTTCGGCGCTCGGTCGCTATAGCGACCGAGCCGTGCTCGAGGCTCGGTCGCTATAGAGACCGAGCTCTGTTCGGAGCTCGGTCGCAATATCGACCGAGCCGTGTTCAAGGCTCGGTCGCTATAGCGACCGAGCTCTGTTTGGAACTCGGTTGTTATAGCGACCGAGTTTTGTTTCGTGATTCGATCGCTATAGCAACCGAGCTCTTGTTCGTGACTCGGTCGCCATCGTGACCGAGTTCGTGCCGTGGACTGAAATCCATCGTCCAAGCATCCGAGACTGTCGCGATGATACGATGCTTAAGATGTTGTTTGCGGATGTTCGGACCAACGATAGTATTGTGCCGTTGTTTTAAGAAATCGTTGTTTTAATTTCGATACTGCTCGAGTATTTTAAAACAAGATTTTTTCCGCAAAATTCCTCGTAGAAAATATTTTTACAAAGTTTTTCTTTCATAAAAATATTAACGCTAATCTTTACGGACGTTTGGATGTGAACTTCGTCGTGACCGTTTTTGACCCCAACAGCTCCTATACAAAATTTCAGTTGAAGCCAGACGAGGAAGAAGATTCTGCTATACACATTTAAGGAGCAGCTGCTCTCTAATCTGATTGAATCGCAGCTACTTGTACTTGTTTGACATGCCATCTTTCTTCACAACGAGGCTATGTTTGCGAAAGTCCCATTGAGATATCGTGTGGATTATGATGAGAAAAAACCAGGAGGAAGAACAAAGAAGGTTGGCACGGATGATAGAGAACAGGCAGACAATCGGAGCAGTCGCGCCAAAGTTAGCAAAAACGAGTAAGAGCTGTGGACATCAATGGACCTGTCCTCTCTTGCTATTTTGCGCGATATTCTGCATCCACTACGAAAAACTGGTAGCCCTAAACACTCTTTAAACTCCACATTTAAAGATAGCCTTTTCCATACCTAGCCCGTCTACCTTGAATAGTGCCTGTGATAAGTTGTTCACGCCTTTTTAAAATTGAATATAGGGAGTTCTGTCTTGATAGTGTGCCTTTTTAAGGATTGAGATGTAGAGTATGGAGCTGATTATCGAACAGCGATCAGTGGAGTTTTGGTAAAAGTGTGTGGTCCTAGCCAACTGCTTGTATGGTTCAGAGATTCGTGGTTAAAGTATGGTTGTTGAGAATAGGCGAGTTCCCACACTTTCAAAACTTTTTGTTTGTGCTTGATACTTGCCATTGTTCGAGGACAAACAAGGATCTAAGTCTGGGGGAATTGATATATGGTGTTTTTCACATCGTTGTCCATATGTTTTCATTTGGTTTGAATCCCTAATCCCTGTCAGTCTACTCCTTTTTGATCTTTTAAAGATCTGGAGTTGGTAGAAGAGTGAAGAGAAGGTGCATGAAGAAAAGATGTCCTTTTGGAGCAATCCTGCGGAGAACACTCAAGGAGAACAATCCGTAGACTGCTCTCAAGTGGAAGACCAGGCGGAGCAGTCCTAAGGTTGTTCCTGACGAATAAGGAAACCTCTAATTCGGGAATTATGACCTGGTTGCCCTAATCTCGCTCTACCTAAAGGCCCCACCATATAAAAGCGCCATCTATCCATTTTATTTTATTCTACGCTAGTTTTTACAAGAGAACTATTAGCTTTTGCGATCTGCAACTTGTAAGGGAGGAAAATCCACTCTCTCATAGAAAAGATCATCTGAACCCTTTGTTTCTACTCTTGTTCTTATGCAGTATTATTTAGGATTTATGTCTTTGATTGCTTGCATCATGATCGATTAGTGATCTAGCTCGCCTAGGGTTTTTAGGGTGTTGAAACACGAGCTAAACATAAATAAGCGATTCTCATTTGTTCTTCATTCATATTGTTCTCAATGCTTGCATTAACTTGATCAATTATTGTTGGGGTCAAAATCGGTCACGACGGAATCAACGGCTGAAAGACTCTGGAAAGTATTTCTCGAAACAAGAAGTTTCGTATGATTTGAAAAGAAGTCATACGAGATTTTCTCAAATTAGAATATCCACTCTCTGTTGGGGTCGAAAAAGGTTATCTCGACGTCAACGACTAAGATTATTTTTTACTTACGGGTTCTTCATGAAACACTTCTTGAAAGTAAGATCGGAAGACGACGGGCATGCGCGTACGAAAGTCCCCGGGAAGATCGGTACGAAAAAAGTCGGATCAACCCAATAAAGGTCCGCTCGCCCAAGGGCGTCAAGATTCGATCACCACAAAAACCCTAAAGAATCTGCCTCGGAACTTCAAAGAGGTCGTTCTCTCAAACCGTGAGGAACCAGAAAACGATCAAGATATCAAATCGAAGCCCTCGCCGAGATCTTCAGAACAGGCGCGACCAACGCTCCGGACGCCGGCTCGTCCGTGCTGGCCCCGGGCGCCGGGCACCGGCTCGCCCGTGCTGGCCCCGGCCGCCGGGCGCCGGCTCTCCCGTGCTGGCCCCGGGCGCCGGGCGCTGGCTCTCCCGTGCTGGCCCCGGGCGCCGGGCGCCGGCTCGCCTGTGCTGGAACCGGGCGCCGGCTCTCCCGTGCTGGCCCTGGGCGCTAGGCGCCGGCTTGCCCGTGCTGGCCCTAGGCGCCGGGCGCCGGCTCGCCCGTGCTGGCCCTGAGAGCCGGGCTCCTGCTCGCCCGTGCAGGCACCGGGCGCCGGCTCGCCCGTGCTGGCCCCGGGCGCCGGCGCATCCAGTCTGTTCCCAGCTCGTCCGATTTAGATCTCATCTCGTGGCTTCCGTGAAGTCGTAGCACCTTAGCTATGGACCTAACATTCCTCGGTTAACTCGATTGGAGTTATTTTTGAAGTTTTACAACTAGAGCTTGGAAGGTTGGTTCTTCCGCAAAGTATATCGTGTAAAACAAGGACGATCTCGAACATCGATTCTTTAGGCTATACGATTTATTTTGCGGAAAAGATAATCTTTCCGAGAAATCGTACGAACGTTCGAGGGCTTGAAGCTTGTCCACGGGCTCACTCACTATTTTGGAGACCCAATCCCAATAAGAGATATGACGATTTATCCTAACTCGCGGAAGTAGGATAAATGCTAAGTTTCTGCGGATAAATATCAATGCTCGAGGATAACTACGAAGATCGACGGAAAATGGAATATTTCCAAAAAAGATAAACTTGGGCCCAAAGGCGAAAGGTTAAACGGGCCACCGACCTAAAGCGACTATATAAGGAGGGCTGGAGCAGAAGAGAAATGGATCCAAAAAATCTGAGATTAGAGACCTAGAGAGCTCCTATTAGCTGATATAACTTAGAATTTAGGCGGTTAGACTAGCAAGGCAGGCCCTAGAACGTCTAGCCGCCTCCTGTTCGCAAATCTCCGCTCCTCTCGGAAGGATCGGACAATTCTTTTACTCTAGAGCTCGACACTTAGAAACCCTAGGCATCATTCTCGACATGCCTGTTTCTATAACCCACGCTCATACTAGACGAACCCGCCCAGAAGGTTCGATCTCTTGTTCAATTCTTTCTAACCGAACTATGTCCGACTTGATCCTCGAAAGGGTTACGTAGGCAGCCTTTCTTAAGGTCCAGTCCCAAATCTTAACAAAACCTTTTCCGCATTTATTTGGTCACTTGTCGTTGGCTCTCGCAGAGAATCCGGACCTCAAGGAAAGTAGGGTTTTCGTTGCTTTCCTCCATTATTATTCATTAAAATTGACGGTGTGAATTTCGGTTCCCACAGTTTGGCGCTAGAAGGAGGGGGGGACGGATTACACTTACTCCCAAGGCCACAAAATGCTTGACCGAAGCGATGTCTGGAAATATGAAAGACAAAACTCGCAGCTCATATCAACGTTGGTAAACAACTTTAGCGTAAATGCTCCTACGGCCAACGCTTATGCAAACGCCGTAGCGCTCGAGAAAATAGAAAAACCTAGTCGCGGCTTTTCGCCACAGGAAGAGCACGAAAACGAGCTCGCAATTTCTCTATAGAAACAGAAAGGGCAACGATAAGATCTATAAAACCTCAAGAAATTCGTCTAAATACCGAGTTTTAGAAATCTCGACGAGTAGGGGTTCGACCGAAAATGATTTTTGAGAATTTCTCGGAAAAAGAAAAATCGTTCTCCCCGAAACCATGGAGAAACCCTAAATTACTCGCAGACGAGAAAACGAATAAGCGAAACGGGTTACTCGACGGACACGGCCCCGGGCTGCGGCCATTCCGTGGTCCCGTGCGCCGGGCTCGGGTCGTTCAGCGAGTGCGGCTAATTACTCGTGAAACCATCCCAACACTAGTCCAATCACGTACTTTGCATCCTCGCTCGAAGCCACGTAGTACAAATCCTTAAAACCGTGAATATAAAACCCCCGTTTCGTTTCGATCAGAACGATCGAGAAACTTACGAAAAAACTTGTAAAGTTCGGTTAACGAATGGATTGCAATTCATCGTATAAAACGATCACGGTTATTCTGAAACACCAATCATCTCAACTATACTAGGAATTGAGATTCATTCGGAAGATCGATACCATGACGGAGTACTTTCTCGTAAAATCGTAGCGTGACGAACTAAGGACCCCACTCGAGTGACGTCCTGCTCATAGTGTCTAAAAACGCCCACCTTATCCCTCTTCGAGTTATCTCCTACTCCCCCTCTCTTTGTTTCAATGATTCTGTAATGTTCCATCGAGCTCATGGTCAATTTAACCAGCAGTACGAAGAAACAAGAACAGGAACTTGGGCGTTGATATCTCTCTCTCGCTCCGATATTCTCGTCAGAATTTTGTCGAAAATCAATTCTCGTTCAGTATCAGACTTTTCGAAATCCTTTGACAATGAATCGAAAGTGGCCATTCCTAAATGCCTAATAAAATTTCGATAAATTACTAACTCATACTCGCAAGAATCCTTCGACGAAATACACACCCGGTTTTGTAAAAACTAACGCTACGAAAATTGAAACTCGGATTAGAAGACATGAAACAAAGAGGAACGGACAAGAGGCGATCTCGAATAATCGATGAGAGTAAGGTACGTCCGACTTATAAAATTTTGCCAAGGTTTTAATTTTTCGTAGGACAGGAACGAAAAAGTCTTGAAAACTGCCGTAGAATTTAGGGAACTTAGAACCTAGGTGGATAGTCTAGCAAGCTAAGTCTTAGGCAAATTTTCCAGTCTTGTTCCATTGTTCCTTGATTGTCCAGGCAGAACATGCAAACCGATCTAGTCTCTCGAAAAACCGAAAAATGAGCCCCACGCATTCTAAAGCATACTCATCCCGCTTCCTAAAAGAAAGAAAAAACGTACACAAGCCTTCGAAAGAACGGCTAACCCGTTTTCTTTCGTAAAAAGAAAAGGGAAGTAGGTACGTATACTATACCCGTATAATCCCATCTTCGAAAACTTTTTGCTTCAGCATCAAGACAACGCTTTTGACAAAGCAAACTCCCGCAGCAATAAGATTCGTCTAAAAAACGCTAGCGGCATAGCCCAACCGTTACAAACATAGTCTTGAAAACTCTACGTCGTCTCTCGTCGCAAACTCCCGACTAGAAACGTGTACCAACGTCAGACTAATAGCACGACGGTGAACTACGAAAATAACGAAATAACCTTCGGTAAAACTCCATGAGTAATTTGAAGCAACTTTCGTCCAAAGGTCGAAATCATAGCGGAAACATCTCCCGTGTAATCCGCGGAAACATCGCTACTTTGACAATCTGCGATTTTCTATCTCCATGAAACCGGTCATCAATTACTTTCGTATAACAAGAACATTTTATTGAAAAAACATGATCGGTCTCATGCAAAACGACTTCGCAGTACGCAAAAGTGAATGAGGAAAACATAATCCGTGGTCGCAAGTATCGCAAGTAATTTGTGAGAAACACTCTCCAGTTACCTTTACGAAACCCCCTCTTACATCACTTTTACGAAAAATCCTCTGTGTGGTCGAGTCAATTCATACAAAGCAACTTTCGTAAAATAAACATAATGGGTGCAACGGGTAACTGTCATAGACAGTTTTTGCTCCACAAGATTTCTGACTCCTGCTTTCACTCCCCGCGGTTACATCCCAGCAGGAAATAATCACGCAGGCGAACCCGCCCGTGTCCTGCGTCGATCCCTTAAACTTTGCCCCCCCCCCGGATAAAATGAAACGATTTTCATGCAACCAAAAAAAAAAAAAAATTTACGAACCATTCATCGTATAACTGAGACCTAAAGTGGAAGATCGTTTCTAAAAGCCATCAGCCATAACTCAGAAAACTCCGCTATGCTTGGCATGTCTATCTCGTCAAACGCTATTTGGCCCTCGGACCTGAATTTGGCATCCCCATTAAGGACAATCGTAAACTAACATGACCTTAATAAGGGTCATGGTCTGATCGTTTACCAACAACTTCATTGGCGATACGGCTGAATCTAGCCTCCATGCCAATACAAAACTTCTGAGCGACCACTGCTCCAATCACTTAACGGCTAAAACAACAATCCACAATTTGTTCATAGAACGCCAAGTGACTATTACACAAGCAATTTGTCGTATAACCCAGAATAGGAAAATCATACGATAAACTCTTCATACCAAAACTCAGTCCTAACAACCATATGGTTAACGAAAGATTTAAACTTATCGTCAATCGATTAAGTTCTATATGCCCCGTAAACATAGCATGAAAAGAAACACTCGTGACAAGGCTCCAAGAGTTATATGAGTCATTCTTAAAAATACACAAAATAAATCCCTCGGGAGGCCAACACTTCACGAAGCACAGTGGAGAAAGACGCTCCTTCCCAGGAACAAATTTACGCGACCCTTCGGTCCTAATTCCTCGATCAAAAATTGAACAATTCAGCGCCAAAACTGAGACAACAGTTTTTTGGCTGCGAAAATTCGCAAAACATCTCCAAGCCCGCGAACATTTCAAACACGAAGTGCGGAACAAGGAAAACTCAACCTTCGGCACTGCGAGACATCGCTAACGCTCGAAGGATATTTTTTCCTCAAAACGTTCCAGACGAAATTCTCGTCTCAGGAACTCTAAAGTGTAACACACCTTCAAAACGGTATCATGTCGTTGTTGCTGATCACAACAAACGAACTCTAACGTCCTAAACAGACAATTTTTGCTGGCCCCGGGCGCCGGCGCATTCAGTCTGTTCACAGCTTGTCCGATTTAGATCTCACCTCGTGGCTTCCGTGAAGTCGTAGCACCTTAGCTATGGACCTAACGTTCCTCGGTCCAACTCGATTGGAGTTATCCTCGAAGTTTTACAACTAGAGCTAGGAAGGTTGGTTCTTCCGAAAAGTGTATCATGTAAAACAAGGACGATCTCGAACATCGATTCTTTAGGCTATACGATTTATTTTGCGGAAAAGATAATCTTTCCGAGAATTCGTACGAACGTTCGAGTGCTTGAAGCTTGTCCACGGGCTCACTTACGATTTTGGAGACCCAAGCCCAATAAGAACTTTGAAGATTTATCCTAACTCGTGGAAGTAGGATAAATGATAAGTTTCTGCGGATAAATGTTAATGCTCGAGGATAACTACGAAGATCGACGGAAAATGGAATATTTTCAAAAGAGATAAACTTGGGCCTAAAGGCGAAAGGTTAAACGGGCCACCGACCTAAAGCGACTATATAAGGAGGGCTGGAGCAGAAGAGAAATGGATCCAAAAAATCTGAGATTGGAGACCTAGAGAGCTCCTGTTAGCTGATCTAACTTAGAATTTAGGCGGTTAGACTAGCAAGGCAGGCCCTAGAACGTCTGGCCGCCTTCTGCTCGCAAATCTCCTCTCCTCTCGGAAGGATCGGACAATTCTTTAATTTACTCTAGAACTCGACACTTAGAAATCCTAGGCATCATTCTCGACATGCCTGTTTCTATAACCCACACTCATACTAGACGAACCCGCCCATACGGTTCGATCTCTTGTTCAATTCTTTCTAACCGAACTATGTCCGACTTGATCCTCGAAAGGGGTACGTAGGCAGCCTTTCTTAAGGTCCAATCCCAAATCTTAACAAAACCTTTTCCGCATTTATTTGGTCAGTTGTCGTTGGCTCTCGCAGAGAATCCGGACCTCAAGGAAAGTAGGGTTTTCGTTGCTTTCCTCCATTATTATTCATTAAAATTGACGGTGTGAATTTCGGTTCCCACAATTATTGTTAGATCTTAAGTTCAATCGCCTAGCTAACCGCATAGGAGATAACTTGAAATATATTGAATGAGCTTAATGTCCCTAATCAACGAAAGTAGATATTAGGGTAGTAAGTGAACTGATCGGAACTGACCTCTAAGGCTTGCAATCGGTTCTCATCTCAACAATAGTTAGTTGATGAGATCGATTTTCAAAGGGATCACCACCACGACATTGGGGCATTCCAGCTGAGTGATCCGAGTTCTAGAAAGCACTGCATCGCGCTTCAATAATTTTTTGGCTCAGATTCAACACCCGATGAAACACCCAAGGCTAGCTTCTTGTTAAATTGAATTAATCTCTAGTTTGCTTGTTTCCTGCGTCACCAACTGAAATCAAAAATCCCAATTTTCTTCTTAGCTTAATATTGAACTCATAAGAGTAAAGTGTAGACTGGTCCTCTTGATTGAATCTAAAGTACTACAATCACATCTATTAACTTGACAGGCCAGGATTCATTTTTAGTGTATCACACATCGATCGATACACCCGCTTGTGCATTGACCGATATTCATCAACAACCGTGTACCGAGTCTCAAACACCGTCGACTGCTACCAGCTCACCAACATCGACCAATCTCGTTCATCTGACATCGACCGATACCCGTTCATCCACATCCACCGAAAATTTTCAGTACCCGTCGACAAACATCTTTAGTCCAACATCGACCGATACCACTATCCGCACATCGATCGATACTGAGCCGCAGAACATGGTCGCGACACTGATACTCATGCGAGACGACGAAGGTAACCTGCGTGACCAAGAAGGTCACCTGTGTAATGCAGCAGGTCAGAGAATTAATGATCAGAGGGCTGCAATCCCTAATCCAGAAGCTGAGGCTGCAACAGCCACTGCTCGAGCTGCAGAAGAAGCCAATAGAAACAGATCACTGGCTGACTACAACCATCCAGATCAATACTACGCCAACAGATCTGCTATCCGTCCTCCAGACATACAGAGGGCTGATTTTGAGGTGAAGCCTCTGTACTACACACTTGTAGGACAGACACCTTACAGTGGAGCATCCAATGAGCATCCTATGGACCATCTAGAGATGTACGAGGATCTCATATCTGCTATCAAAGCTAATGGAGTCCCAACTGACTACCTACTTTGCAAGCTCTTCAAATACTCTCTTACTGGAGAATCTTTGCAATGGCTTAGGAAACTACCACCACGATCTTTTACATTCTGGGAGGATATCAAGAATGCTTTCTTGATTAATTTCCTTGATGAGGCACGTGCAGAAGAGTTGAGAAGCAAGATTGCTACATTCATGCAGAAGCCTGCAGCCTTTCAGACATTGTTGGGTTCATTTCAAGTCTTATCAGAGAGATTGTCCACACCACGGATTCAATGAAGTGCAGCTACTCAGCACTTTTTTCAGAGGTTTAGATCTGGCCTACCAGACAACACTAGATACAGCTAGTGAAGGAAACTTCAACACCAGGAACCCAAGAGAGGCTGTGAGACTTATTGAGAACTTGACAACTAGCAACAGCACCAAGAACACTAATTATGAGAGAAGGAAATTGGCCAATGCTCTTGGGAAGGAGAAGTTGGACGATGTGAGAACCAAATTGGACAGTGTCAACAAGCTTCTAAGGAAGCAGGTTAGCTTTGCAGAAAATGTATAAGCTATAGAGACTGATGAGGAAAGATATGAAGAAGAAGTGAATTACACAGGAGGATTTCAAAGGCTTGGAAATCAGAATGGAAACAGGAACTTCTATGGCAACAGTCAGAAGAGCAACTACAATCAGAATTCACAATATCAGGAACCCTTCAGCAACAGCAACTACAGCAACAACAAGAATTTCAACAATTCTTTCTACCAGAATCCACCACCACCTACTCAGGAGAACAAGATCGAAGCAATGATTTCAATGGAAAAATAGATGCTGCTTATAATAGCCTGAATGTGAAGTTTGATACCTTGAGCACTCATGTGAAGAAGCTAGAGACACAGGTGATTCAAACAGCAGAAGCTATTCAGAGGCAATAAGCCTTAATAAAAGGGAGAGAGGAAGATCTCATCAGACACCACATCAATGCCATCACAGTAGATGATTTCTGGCAAGTAGATGAGCATGAGAAGCCTCAAGAAGGAGACTTTGAAGTTGAGAGCTCCATGACTATCGGCAGTTCTCACTGGTGTCGACCGGCGCCAGACGATGATCATCGATCGATATGGAAAGATGATTATCGATCGATGTTCGAGATACCACATCAATCGACAGAGTCTACTGCTTCAAACAGACCAGTCTGGATTATGACACACGCAGAGTTCGCAGCAAGGCACCCAAACCCACTCCACCCTTTCATCGATCGATCCCACGAAGATGATATCGATCGCCCAGGCCAACCAGACATCGATCGACATGCTACACCTGACATCGATCGACATACAACCATTAAACCGCGAGTGCAACTACCAAGGATTGATGCAATCCAATTATATGCACTCAGAGGCCGACCCAAACCTACAGATAACCCACCAGAAGAAGCTGAAGATACATCAGAGCCTATGGAGATAGAAAAGAAAGTGCAAAGAGAACCCTAAGAAAAAGGAAAGAGAAGATTCCTAAGCACTTTAACAGGGAAGCTAATGCAAAGGAGTTGGAAAACTTCAAGAAAAGAGTTCTAAAGATTCCAGCAGAGAAACCCTTTGAGGAGACATACTTCACACACAGATTGTGGATGTTCATCAGAGAGACAAGATTAAAAGAGGCTGACATTGAGAAGATGTTCAATCAAATCAGAGAGGATATGAAGAAGATCACATTGAAGAAGAAGAGTGACCCTGGAGAGTTCATTATCTCATGCCTAGTGCAAGGCATTGAATTCTCACATGCACTATATGATACAGGAGCATCAGTCAGCATCCTACCAAAGGTTATGGCAGACCAGTTAGGTTTAAAGGTAGAACCTTCCAAGGAATCATTCTACTTTGTAGATTGTTCTAGAAGAAATTCATTGGGAATCATCAGAGACCTTAAGGTACATATTGGTAATACCCTAGTTCTAGTTGACTTTCATGTCCTAGACATCAAGTTACATTGGAATTCTTCTCTACTACTTGGAAGAGCATTCCTAGCTACTGTGGGAGCCGTCTGCAATTTGCAAACAAGCCAGATGTGTTTGACACTCATTGACCCAGAGATTCCCTATGATCCAGTCAAAGTTGTCAAGCCAAAGATGTCCTGCAAACAGCCTCCAGATGAAGCAAAACTCGTAGCAACATGCTACTATGCAGAAGAGTACGAGACAGAGTACTCGGAATCGATCAGCACCAATACAGAAACATCGATTGATCCTACTCATCCAACATCGATCGACCGGTCGGCCATCACATCGATCGATACAAGCAACAGTTTTCACTCCACATCGATTGATAGTACACCTATGTACAAAGTTGATCACTTTCCAGGTGATTACTTAGATGGGAGTTGGAAACCAGATTACTACCAGCCTACATACGCAGTGGAGACTCAAGATGATGAGTATGATGAGGATTACACAAGGGACAGAGATATTGAATACTCATTCATTCGCAGAGAAGAAGAGTATGATGAGGACTACAACAGGAACATACCATATTCATATATCTGCAGAGAAGATGAGGTATACCACCCTCCAATGGAGACAAGAGATGATGAGTATGATCAAGATTTTTGGGAAGAAAAAGAGATTGAGTACTCTTTCGTTAATAGAGATGCAGTGCCTATCCACTATGTTCCTCACGAGTTCATTCCAACAAGACCATTGTGGGAACCGAAATTCACACCGTCAAGTTTGGTTGATCGAAGGAAAGCCAAGTAAACCTAGCCTTCCCTGAAGGTCCCGGTTATCTGTTGGGCCACAGACGACACAATCAATATGTAATAAATGGGAATGTAAAAATCGTAAGAACAAAAGATAGAGCAAAAGATCTTATTTCCGAATTCGCGTTTAATCGTGAACAACAAGAAAGAGATCGGTTACAAGAGCTGTCGATGAGTTCGCTAGTCCAGCCGCCTAAATCTAACCTAGTTGAGTCGCAGCTCGCTAGTAAAAACGGAAAAATGCCTAAGTTGCTCTAAGTTCTATGTTGCTGCTAAGATTGCTCTCCTTCTTCTCCTCGCCCCAAGCTCTCCTTATATACTCCTCTTAGGACGGTCTATTCCTCCTTTGGGCCGAATCTATCGCGAGTCGGGCTTCTTCCATTTTTGTCGGTTGATACCACTCAAATTACCCTAAGGAGTGACTTTACTCTCTCAAATAAGAGGTCCAGTTGTAGTACTTAGGGATCGAATCCACAGAGAGCTAGTGTACAAATAAGATGCAATCTTAATGACTATGCTAGGTTGAAAATAGTTTAAAGTAAAGTGCAGGTTTGCTGAGTAAGGATGAGATTACTCAGTTGAAAGGATATGGTTTTGAAAACAATAAAGAAAAGTAGTTAGATTTAGGGTAAGTATTCAGGAACTTAGGATTATAAATACTATAAAGGCTAACAAGTTGCTTGCATGATATGTCAGAGCTCAACACTTATTAAATGAATCCATCAGCTCTCGCATTATTTAGACCATCTATTACTTAGATGCTAAATGGTGTTGCCGTCGGCTACTTCTGCCGCTGGTATCGCTCGATAGTTCGATAGGAATATCGACCGATACACCTCTAGCTACGTCGATCGATTACTCTATAGGAGTATCGATCGATACGGCTCTAAGCAAGCTTTATGCGCGAGTTGATACAATGCTCACCATTGTTGGGGTCAAAATCGGTCAACGACAAAATCGTCACCCGAAAGTCCTCGAAAGAAAACTAAGTGACGATCAAAACCAAGAAACAGGTCGTCACTCGATGAACTCACGATAAGGCATGAACGGACCGTGAGCCCCGGGGATCAACGAAGGCAAGCAACAGCAGGCACCCGCGGACACGGGACACGGCACGGACGGCAGGACGCCTGACGCCGGCGGCAGGCCGCCCACGCCGCGCCTGGCGCCGGCGGCAGGGCGCCTGGCGCCGGCGGCAGGCTCGTCCTCTCACGTCTGGCGCCGGCGGCAGGCCTGTCGTCTCCCGTCTGGCACCGGCAAGAGTCCTGGCGCCCATCTGTGCAATCGTCTCGTGATCTCGGGCAACGGCAGCATATTGGTCCCTTAAACCCATGTCCGGATTGTCCGAGAACTACAATGATTCTTCCGCAAAGCCTTCTCGATTGTTTATAAGTTCATATTTTAGAAATCTAAGTTCGAAGCCTCATCACTCAAACCCTTGAAGACGGAAAGTCTACTAATCCAAGTCCATCTCGATCCCTATACTCGAGGAATCTCGGAAGATCTTGTTGGGGTCAAAAACGGTTATCTAGAAATCTACGGCTAAAGATCCTTCCGAACTCAAAGATTTCCCGCACGAACGGCCAACGGGGGAAAGATCGGGTAACGGAAAAACCCACAGGCGGCAGGCGTCCCGCAAGCCGGCCTGGCGCCGGCGGCAAGCCCGCCTGGCGCCGCCGGCAGACATCCCGCAAGCCGGCCTGGCGCCGGCGGCAAGCCAGCCTGGCACCGGCGGCAGACGTCCCGCAAGCCGGCCTGGCGCCGGCGGCAAGCCAGCCTGGCGCCGGCGGCAAGCCAGCCTGGCACCGGCGGCAGGCGTCCCGAAAGCCGGCCTTGTGCCGGCGGCAAGCCAGCCTAGCGCCGGCCTGGCGCCGGCGGCAAGCCCCCTGGCGCCGGTCGACGGCCCTCGTCCTGGTCTCGGTCCCATCATGCTCGGTCTGATCCCAGCTTGGCTTGTTTGGATCAATCCTCGTGAGGTTGGTACGATCACGGTTATTCTAAACACCAAACATCTCGACTATACGAGGAATTGGGGTTCCTTCGGAAAAGCCGAAACCTTCAAAGACTATTCTTTCGAAAAACCGTAAAAATGTCTAATTGGCCCGACATGGCCAAAACGGCCCACTTACGATTTTCCGAAAAGGAAGGATAACTATGACGGTTTATCCTTATCCTCACATAAGAGATAAATGTCAAGTTTCCAGAAGATAAATCTCAATTTTTCCGAAGATAAATGTCAAGTTTCCCGATAAACACGAAGATGGACGAAAATGGAAAAAGCCCGATTCAGCCCGAAAGAAGATAGACCGTCTTAAGAGGAGTATATAAGGAGAGCTTTAGGCGAGGAGAAAATCATCACAAAATTTCCAGAGCACTTAGCACTTAGAGCGATTTAGCATTCTTTTCTGTTTTCACTAGCGAGCTGCGACTCAACTAGGATAGACTTAGGTGGCCGGACTAGCGGACTTTTCGACAGCTCTTGTAGCCGATTTCTTTGCTTGTTGTACACGCTCAAACGAGAATTCAGAAATACGATCTCTTTCGCTCCATTCTTACGATTTTTATTTTTACAACTTTAATCTCCATTGATTGTATCGTGTGTGGCCCAGCAGATATCCGGGACTTTCAAGGAAGATCGGGTTAACTCCGTTTTCCTCCAAAAATCGTTTATCGGAAATTGACGGTGTGAATTTCGGTTCCCACAGTTTGGCGCTAGAGGGAGGGGGGGGTTACGGATCTATCTATCTCGCAACTGCACACGCTCGATCATGTCTACTGACGTCACCAAAGACCAGCCAACGCTAGACGGAACACCCGTCGACGCCAACGTTGAGAAGACCCCAACTGGAGATACGTCCACAGTCACTGCTGATGCAAACACTGAGGCGCTCAGACAGATGAAGGAACTGTTCACCTCTGCCCAGGAACGGGGGGAACAACAGGACAAGCTGATAACCTCACTCGCAAAACAGGTCGACACCTTAACTGCGAGGAGCAAGTTACCGCGCGGATCCACCAAAGCACCGCGCGGCAGAAGACTCGACTTCGGATCTCCTGGAGAACGAGAAAAAGATGCCTCGAAAGAGCCCACTCCCGAGGAAACAGCTCCAAAAGGACAGCAAACGACCTCGCAGAACCTTCCACCCCCGGCTACGGGAAACAAGGAAAGCGACGTCGAGCGCATCAATCTGGATATCAGCGACCAATCGGATCCTTCCGATGAAGACACTGACATCCACCCTAGGAGGACCCGAAGCCAGTCCGCTCGGCAGACGGTATCCTTTGAGAGGCCCATGACAGAAGAGGAGGAAGAACTCTACTGGATGGAGCAGGAAGAACTCGCGGAGGATCAAACTCGGATCCATCGCGACCAGCACCGACAAAATCGGAGGAACGCTGGTAGCAACAGCGAGATCTATGATCTCCGCGAATCTCTCAAAAAGACTGTGGCCGAAGTGAAAGCGGTGAAATCGCAAATCCACCAGGCAACCAGTTCCGCCCCCGAGATCGATAGACTTCTCGAGGAAGCACGGAAAACGCCGTTCACCGCTCGGATCACGGAAACACGTATCTCGGACCCAGGGAAAATCAAAATCCCGGTCCATGACGGTACGACGGATCCTAAGTCGCACCTACAGTCCTTCCAGATCGCAATGGGTAGGTGCAAACTCCCGGAGCGCGAACGAGACGCGGGTCATTGTCTTCTCTTCATCGAGCACCTCAAAGGCGTTGCGCTCGAATGGTTCTCCCGGCTCAAAAGGAACTCCATCGGAAGCTTCCGCCAACTGGCCTCGGCGTTTCTCAAACAATACTCCATGTTCATGGACAGAGAAACGTCCGACGTGGACCTATGGAGCCTAGCTCAGAAGGAAGACGAGCCGCTCCGCGACTTCATGCGAAGGTTCAAACTGGTGATGGCCAGGGTAACGGGCATTAGCGACAATGTCGCAATCGACGCCCTGAGGAAAACTCTCTGGTACAAGTCAAAGTTCGGAATCGACAAACCTCATTGCGATCTTTTGGTTATCGACCTGGTAATCCAGGATCTCGAAGTCGGCCGCATCCTCGTCGATACAGGAAGTACGGTCAACGTTATCTTCGGCGACACCCTCTACAGGATGAAGATCCCACTTGGGGAAGTCGTCCCTGAGCCAAAACCTTTAACTGGGTTTTGGGGCGTCACTTCCATGACCCTCGGGAGAATTAAGCTCCCGGTCATGGCGAAAGAAGTCACAAAGATCGTCGAGTTTGCAGTAGTCGACAACCCGGCCATCTACAATGCCATCATGGGAACCCCTTGGATCAACTCCATGAAGGCAGTACCATCAACATATCACCTCGGCATCAAATTTCCGACTCCCACCGGAACCGCAGTCATCTGGGGTAGTCAGAAACAATCAAGACTCTGTTGCCTAGCCGAGTTCAAACTGCGAAAAGATCGGAATGTCCCAGCGGCCAACCCGAAACGAGCAAAGGAATCACACAACATTCCTGAAGACTCGAAAAAAGATGATCTAGAATCATCCGAACAGGCAACGATTCAAGACAGCAACAAAGCCTCTGAGTCCACCACCGTAAAAGCAGACAGCTCAACCCCCGCACGATCGGAACGGCAACGCACGGGGAGTAAAAACATCTGCGGCAACTATCAGAACTACGAGATGGCTTGATCCTCGAAAGAGGTACGTAGGCAGCTCGTCGAAACCCGGCGAGTTCAGCTATCCCCCTCAACAAAAAGGGGGGGGGGGGGGGGCTGGGTACGTATACTCCTATACTCCCACAAAAAACGCGAAATATCCGCACATGTACTCGAACTTTTCGAAATTTTTAATAAAATTCTTTCTATCTTTTATGCTCACTTAACGCATAAACACTGTGGGAACCGAAATTCGCACCGTCAAATTAAGTTGATTTGGAGGAAAGCCAAGTGAACCAAGCCTTCCCTGAAGGTCCCGGATATCTGCTGGGCCGCACACGACACAATCAGTTCGACAAAGAAAATATGAAAACGAAATAAAAATCGTAAGAAGAAAGAATAGAGCAAAAGATTTTATTTCCGAATCCGCGTTTGAGCGTGAACAACAGGTAAGAGCCTTGGCTACGAGAGCTGTCGGCAAGTTCGCTAGGTCTGATCGCCTAAGTCTATCCTAGTTGAGTCGCAGCTCGCTAGTGAAAACAGAAAAGAATGCTAAGTTGCTCTAAGTGCTCTGGACGTTTTTGTCATCTCTTTTGCTTCTTGCTCAAAGCTCTCCTTATATACTCCTCCTATGACGGTCTATCTTCTCGCGGGCTGAGTCGGGCTTTTTCCATTTTCGTCCATCTTTGTGTTTATCGGGAAACTTGACATTTATCTTCGGAAATCTCGACATTTATCTTCTGGAAACTTGATATTTATCTCTTATGGAAACTTGACATTTATCTCTTATGTGAGGATAAAGATAAACCGTCATAGTTATCCTTCTTTTTCGGAAAATCGTACGTGGGCCGTTTTGGCCGCGTTGGGCCGTTTAGGCGTTTTTACGGTTTTTCGAAAGGACAATCTTTGAAGGTCTCGGTGTTTCCGAAGGAACCTTAATTCCTTGTTTAGTCGAGGAAGTGGCGTTCTAGAGTAACCGTGATCATACCAAACTTGCGTAGATTGATCCGAACAAGCTAAGATGGGATCGAACCGGGCACGATAGGAACGAGACCGGGACGAGGGCCGTGGACCTGACGCCAGGCCTGACCCGCGCGACGTGTGCCGAAGGCGCCAAGGCCGGGTGCCGCCGGCGCCAGGCACGGACCGCGTGGACGGGGTGCCGCGGCGCCAGGACGGCCCGCGTGTTTTTGACGGTTTCTGCCGCAACGGAGGCCAGGCAGGCCCGCGTGACGGGTGCGCGGCGCAACAGGACGGTGACGCCGGCGCCCGGGCGTACGGTGGCCGGCAGCCAGGCCGGCGTGCGCGGCGAGGCCGGTGCCAGCCTGCCCGGCCGCCGCCGTCGCCGTCGCCGCGAGGCAACCGCGTCCGGTGCCCACCCATACGTCCCGCGTGCGCCGGCGCCAGGCGACCCGCGTTCGGTGCCGCCGGCGCCAGGCCGGGGCGCGGCGCCAGGCCGGCCCCGTCCCGCGTGACGCCGGCGCAGGCAGCCCGCGTCCCGCGTGCCGACGGCGCCAGGCCGGAATGGTGCCGCCGGCGCCAGGCCATCCCAGCTCCCGACGTATCCGCCGGCGCCAGGCCGGGGTGCCGCCGGAGACAGGGCAAGCCCGAGGTCCGCGTGCAGACGGCTGCCAGGAAGGGGTGCCGACGGCGCCAGGCCAGCCCGGTCCCGCGTGCCGCCGGCGCCCAGGCAGGGGTGCCGCCGGCGCCAGCCCGCGTCCCGCGTTGCTGCTGAGTGCAAGGCCGTCTTGCCGTCCATGGGTTTGTTCGATCTTTCCCTCGTCAGTCGTTTGCGGGAAATCTTTCGAGTTTTGGGAGGGTCTCTAGTCGTAGATCTCGAGATAATTGTTTCCAACGAGATTCTGCGAGTATCGGGATTTTGAGATGGACTTAGATCTTCAGATTTTCCGTCGTCGAGGATGAGAGCAATGTGGCTCCGAGTTTTAGATATGTTAAAAGATGAATCTTTAAAACAATCGGGAAGGTTTTACGGAAGACTCATTGTAGATCTCGGACAATCCAGACATGGATTTCAAGGGACCAGGATGCTGTCATCGCCCGAGATCGTGAGACGATCGCATTGATGGGCGCCAGGACCCTCGCCGTTGGCGCCAGATGGGAGTGGACGAGCCTTCCGTGAGTTTTATCGAGCGACGACCCGTTTCTTGGATTTGATCGTCGCTTGGCTTTTCTTTCGAGGACTTTCGGGTGACGATTTCGTCATTGACCGATTTTGACCCCAACACACCGTCATAAGATATATGGAAAACCTAAGCCCAATAGAAAAAGGAAACCAAGTACTGAGGAAAAGGGAAACAAGGCTGGCCGCCTAAGGGACATGGCCGGATGGAGATGAACGGTACGGGCCTGTGGCACGGACCTGTCAAGGTCGATCATCACTTGTTCCTTAACACTCTCCCTTGATCGATTCATCCGTTCAGGGTTTATTACATGCTTTTGATGTTGCCTCATTAAAACCTTTTCAGGAAAACCGAGTGGGACAAAACTATGGATAAGGAAAAAAAGTACAACACATGAACTCCCCCTGATGAATGCATCACTGAAGGTCTTTCAGTCGACGCATCCCAATCTGGTGTATGAGTTTCCGGAACGTCGAGGTTGGCAATGATTTGGTGAAGAGATCAGCTGAATTCTCACTTGAACGCACTTGTAACACTTGAACCTCGCCGGCCTTCTGAAGCTTATGGGTAAAGAAGAACTTAGGAAGAATATGCTTTGTCCTGTCTCCTTTGATGTAACCGTCCTTGAGCTGTGTAATGCAGGCCGCATTATCTTCATATAACACGGTCGGTGGTTCTGTTCCTTTGGTCATCCCACAAACAACTCGTACATGCTGTGTCATGGATCTCAACCAGACACTCTCACGGCTGGCTTCATGTATGGCCTTTGATCAAACTCTTCATGAACCTTCTTTGCCGTGGACTACACCACGTACTAAAACATATATGTCAGGTTAGTGACCTTGTTCTGTATATGCCCATAACTTGCCCATGAATGGCTTATTATATTACAGTCCGATGTTGCTGCAACAACATGGACGGCGTGCTGATTGGTCCCTTAAGACCTTCTTTACCATCAGCTATACTTTAAATTTATGCACACTGATATGTATGCTGATGCCTCATGGTCACACCACGATCTGAGCTAATATTGTGATCACTATGGACTGTATGATATTTTGTCTTTCTTCACTACTATCGACCATGCAATAATGTGATCAATCCATGTTGGGTCATAGACCTCATCCATTTCTGCGGTCAAATACACTCATGGACCTCATACAGGGCTATCGATCCTTCTTGCCTTTGGCAATGCCACACACTGCACATTAGGCCTTGACCACAGATGCTCACGACTTGTCTCCTTAATGTCTAAGGGCTTGTCGTGACTTGATGATTGCAAGATATTGCAGTCCCACTCTTACGTAAAGGATAGCCTGTCTAAGAATCAATCGATAACTTGTATCATTGAAACCAATTTTCTTTTAGTATAAACACAAGGGATTTCTTTCATAAGAATATATGGACTGATTTGGATTGTTCTTATGGAACTCCTTTACTAAGTATTACTTAGTCTATCATATTATATGCAGCTGCCTTTTTTATCAGTCCATAAACAGCTTAGGAACAATGCTGTTCTTTGAGAATTTCTTTTCTCATCTTTCTGGTACCTTTATTATTTTATCCAGTGATCAATATGCTGCTTACTACATTATTTCTTTCTTATGTGTCCAGACATTATCAATTTTGAATTTGTGTAGTAGCATCTACCACATAGGAGTATATCTCCTTATAATCTGTTTTATGGTCTCTGTGAGTATCCTAGTGTAACAAACTGTTCTTAGCTATGCTTAAATGCTGTAAGTAGAAACATGGACGACCTTTAGACCACATGATCATGTTCTACATCTCACGATTTTCTTTTCCTCACAAGACACATTTGTCCACTGGTTTATATCATCAGATGGCGTTTCTATATGTATGGCCAACACGCCCATCTCTTCTATAGATTCTTTAAAACCCCACGTTTTCTTTTGACTCAATTTAATCTATGAATGCATTCTTGTATTCACGTGGGTTCTGATCCTCGCTTATATCTTTAAAACTCAAGTGCTATTTTCTTATGCATCTTTATCATTTATGTGTCGACACTCTTATGTAGTTCCATTGTGTTCCAGACATGATCTAATCGATTTGAGATTTCATTCTTACCAAGGACCTTCATTACCTTGCAGCTTGGCGTCCCAAGCTACATGGTTTGGTACCTTAGATGTTCAGCTGCGCAACCTTACCTCAATGTCTGGCCTGGTTTCCCTTATGACCTCGGATCTGTCTTTTCATTCCATGCACCGTTCTCTTTTCTTTCCGAGGTTCCTTATCTTATGGAACATATTGGTCTTTCTTTAATAGACTCTGTAGCAACTTGATTATGTCTCTCTAGGACACTAATTTCATGGTGCAAGCTGGTTTTTCTTTTCTTTTCGGGTCTAATCTGTATGGCATTCAATTGCTAGCTTTGTATAATCTTTCTTTGGACGTCTTAAATCATATTCCAAGACAAAAGATGGTTAATACCATTCCATTTCTCATATTAATCTTTTACCAGCTTATTTCTTTCTCTCCCTGATGTTGGATAGTCGGATTCATTAGTCATGCAATCCGTGTATCTGGCCTTAATCTGATCACCCATATTTGGCTCAAGGTCTCTTAAAAATTCGTGGGAGAAAGACATGTTCATATCCAACATATATTCCCAATCCTCTTCTGAGGTTCCATCTTAGACGACACATATGTCTGTGGTGATTTATTCAGAATCTCTTAAGATGGTATGTGTCTGGCTCATGACCCGTATTCAATCTGAGATGGGAATATCTTTGCTCACTTATATGGCCTGATGCAGATTAACCTTATATACATGTAAAACTCGTGATGCCCCCAAGCTTATAGACTTTAGAGTCTGAACCTTATAGGTAATGGCCTGTACGGCCAAGCTGTCATATCCATATTTATAGTATGGTCATGGACCACGGGTTTGTCTTCACTCCCCCTCATGAACATGCTATAATCTTTAGATGCTTGGGACATTATAGCCTAATGAGTTTCCCTTGTGTACATGTTACACAACGTGAGATTCTATGGGATAACTCTGTGTGCCTTTTGCAATATCAATTTTTGCATCAAGTTTAGACTTAGGATGGCTAATCCAGTCATGCCATAAAGTGTATAATTTCGTGGGGTATACCAATCCGGTTGCCATGGCTTTTGCCTCTTATCATACTGATCTTTGGCATAGTCTAGATCAGTAGAGTACGCAGGTATAGTCTTGACCATTTACTTATAAGGCCTTAGGCTATTTTTCTTAAATCTGTAGGAACCTTTTGTTTCCTTTTGCCCATTGTTTCTATTTGGAAACTATTTTTGTTATAATTCAATGGGCCACGAATTCTTGGGTGTATATAATGCACTTTAGGCAATGCCTTGGTCATATGTCTTTAATTAGGTTACTATACCGGCAAATTTGTACTCATTTTTTATCAATCAAAATCATTCACATGATCAAGCAAAAAAAATGAACTCAAAACAATTCTATTATTATAAAAAAAATTCGTGAATGACAGGAAATTAAAGCAAAACAGAAATCAAAATCTTAACACAAATCAGAATGTCAAAGTCTTATTTTCTTAGTCAATAGAGAAGCCGGCCACACCATCCCTTATCTTGGACACGGCTGCTTCGGATTCTTCATGCATCTCACTGCTTTTTTAGCAATTTATTCTGCTCAATTATCAATAGGCATGAAAGCATCTCATCATAGGTGGTGAAACCTTTTGCTGTATAGATATGTCGTGACAACATATCTCCTGGATAGAATGTGGAGTATGTCTTGAACAGTAAATCCTCTTCTATTACTACTACACCACATATTCTCAGTTTGTAAACTATCTTGGACAAAGCCAAGTGATATTCATCCACAGACTCAAAGTCCTGGAATTTGAGACTCATCCATTCATGTCTGACCTTTGGTAATAACACCATTGTGTATCTGGACTTTAATTCTGTCCAAAGGTCACAAGGATTCTCAATATGTAGATACTGATTTCGCAGATCCTCAGTGAGATGATGGCGCATAATTGTTATGGCCCTATACTTTTCACTTTCAGTTGCATAATTTCCCTGAATGATACTCCTTCCGAGTCCTCTAGACTTCGGGACAACTGAAGTGTTTATTGCCCATTCTAACAAATTATCTCCAGAGAGATTTAGGGCATCATAATCCAAAGGCTCAAATTTCGACATCTGAAATTATGTTATCAATCAATTCAAGATTTGAAATTCATGCAATCAATTCAAATAATCAATGCATACGGTTTCAACAAAGAGGCCACACGGCCATATTATCAGACAAGGCCACACGGCCACATGTATGATACAAGCAAGGTCACACGACCATTAGGTTAATGCGATCAATTTGATCATGATTAAACAATCTAAAGTTTATGATGCAACCTGAGCAATTTGATTTCTATATGATCATGCACTCAGGTTATTGAAAAAAAAAATCAATGCAAGCATCATAGTAAAAAAATCGGATCAGATTTTCAAATTAGGGTTTTGAAAAAGAATTTCAGTTTCAGTTTATCCAAACAAGCAATATCAGGCTTAAAAAAATTAAATCAGATCAATCAGTCGATTTTAGCAAGTTTCTAGCAATCCTAACAGTAAAAGGAAATTTTCCAGCAAACATAAAAGGAAATTTTCAGAAAAAGTAAAATTTTCAACTTTTAGCAAAAAGGAAATTTCACAATTCTGGACAGATTAGAGTTTTAATCAATTAGGGTTTCAATCATCAATTTCTAAACCTCAGATCAATTCGATTTAGAACAAGCAATTAATCACAATATGGAAACTTGTCTAAAAAAATAGCAATCAGTTTATGCAAAGAGGAAAACTAGGGTTTTAAGCAACTTAACAATTTTGAAGATCAAATCGATTCTAACCAGATAGGATTTATTCAAACAATCATCAAGAACAATATGAACAGCTCAATCAAACAATTAGAACAATCAATCAATTCGATTTCAAGTAAAAACAATTTTAGGGTTTCGGATTTGTTAAGCAATACATGCAGCTTGCGTGTATGCGGCTGGGATTAATGTTCTTAGGGTTTTAAGCAATCCTAGCACCAGAGTTCTAGGCTTTATGCAAACAATCAAGCAATCAAGCAATTCATTAGGTTCCATCTAGCAACCTAAACGATCCATTCAACCTAACATTTCTATTTAGGGTTTGCCAATTAGGGTTTCTAGATTTTACCTTTAGAACTTTCAAGTGTAGATTTTGGACCGCCAAAGAGAGCACGCCTGGCCGGACTGTTCTTTCTTGGCCGGATCTCAAACAAAGGAGGAGGAGCACGCCTGGCCGCCGGGTTAGGGTTTAAAAATCGATTAGGGTCTTAGGGTTTCTAGGTCGGATTAGCTAGGGATTTAGAGAGTCGTGCTGATAACGTGTTGTAAATAAGATGCTGTAAAAAGCTTATTATTACTCTTGGCCAAAGGCCTATATTTATACATGAGTTACACCGTCATAAGATATATGGAAAACCTAAGCCCAATAGAAAAAGGAAACCAAGTACTGAGGAAAAGGGAAACAAGGCTGGCCGCCTAAGGGACTTGGCCGGATGGGCCTAAACGGTACGGGCCTGTGGCACGGGTCTTTCATGGTCGATCATCACTTGTTCCTTAACATGAGTTCTATTTTTATTGGCATGAATTATTGTTTGGGCCTTTGCACGGCACTGTAGGAAGAAGGGGTCTTTATGATATCTACTTGCTTAGGGTGTTAGTTAAAGGGAGCCATTATGTAGAAATGTAATTATGAGCGAATCATGTTTCATAGAAGTTTATTTTCCATAAATTAGATGATCATGTTGGGTTGATGGTTGTTTCTTTAGCTTTCTTTTTAACTATTGATATACCATGGACTTTATCCATTTTCACCCATGATATATATGTGTTTTAGGATATATTAGTTCTGTTTTGAAGTCTATTTAGTATATTTACAGGTTCAGGAGTGTTTTGGAAGAAAATGGTGTTTTTGGTACATTTTGGAGTATAAAAGAGATTTCACCCTAGCTGACCATCGAACCAGATCAGAAGTCGATATTCAGAGCTAATAATCGATCGATGCACATCCTGTGCTATCGATCAACGGTGAAGCGGAAGGCCCGACTTGGTTCTAGCCGACTTAGAGCCCAAACTCCACTTAATTACAAGATTGCCCATGACGAGTTTTAACCTAGTATTTATGTGCTCTGCCATTGTATTAGGCAACACACACTTTCTCTATGCTTTTCATTATTCTCTTTTCATAGCAAAAGGTTTTTAGGGTTTTTAGATTTGGAGAGAAGATCCAAGACTCGTTTAGAGCATTGTGTTGGAACTCCAGATTTATACCTATAATCTATCTATGCAGTATTTTATGTTTATTGCTTTGTTTTGTTTAGCTATGTCTGAGTAATTCACTTGTTAGGTTTAAGGTGTAAATATGTTATGAAGGATTAGCCCCAAATATAGAATTGCTAAGTTGTGATATTCATCAATAGATTGTTCTTATTGTTTGTGTTCTAGAGTAGCTAACTAGAACCCTGATCTTAGAATCATTAGGCACAAGCGACAACTTGGTATTTTATCTGAAACTAATCTTATTGAGCTAGGATTTCTAGAAACAAACGACAGTTGATCTAGGAAGCCTAGTGAACATTCATTCAATCCAATCTTAAAGCTTGCTAGAAGCGATATCGATCGACAATCATATATATTGATCGATCGATATTGTGACAGGTGTGTCGATCGATATTCATATAGAATAATCGATCGACACTTTCTTATGATCAACAAGCAAAAGATGAGATCCAAGATCTAGATATTAGACAATTTAAACAAACGAAAGTTGATAGACTGTACTACCAGTTGAGTTCTATAATATCTTGCAAGCAACAGTTAGTCTCTGTATCATTATAATCCTGATTACCTGAATAGAAACCCTAAGTCTAACGCTTTCTTATTATTGCTTACAAACCTCAATCCAGTTACTTGAACAACTACCTTGTTCACCTTGTTTCTTTTAATTAATAATATTGACCTAGCTTAATCACTGCTAATTAGGATCTAGTGTGTGCCCTACCTCTATGTGGATTCGATCCCTAAGTACTACAACTTGACCTCTTTTGATGAGAGTAAAGTTGCTCCTAGGGTAATTTGAGCACATATCAAATTTGGCGCCGTTTCTATGAAGCTTTGATCGCCATTAAATATTATCTAGTCCGATTGAGTCTAGGTATCTTTCTTACAGACTTAGTACTCACAAAAAATTTTCTTGTCTTTTCAGGTGCATGCCCAGCACCAGAAGCAACAAGGAACAAACGCTATTCTTCTTAGATCTTGCATGCTTAGAACGCTCAATCCGCAAAAAGACGCTCCGCATCGATCAACGCCAACACTTGCCCATTGACTGATACTCGCATTCCACCATCGATCGAGACCTCTCGACCGTCAACCGACATCTTATATCCGACATCAATCGATACTTCATTCCAAACGTCGATCGACACTCAACCGCGAGACATGGTTACGACTCTAGTTCTTATTCAGGACGAGAATGGAAATCTGCATGACCAGGAGGGTCATCTGCGTCATGCAGCATGTCAAAAGATTGATAATCTGGGGGCTGTACTCCCTGATCCTGATGCTGAAGCTGCTACAACTGCTGCTGAAGCTGTAAAGGAAGTTTCTTGAACCAGAACGTTGGCTGACTACAACCGTCCAGACCAATACTGCGCCAACAGATCTGCTGTCGAAAGGAATGAATTTGAGCTGAAGCCTTAGTACTACACACTCGTGGGACAGACACCCTACTGTGGGTTATCTCATGAGCATCCTATGGACCATCTGGAGCGGTTCGAGGATATAGTTTATGCTATTAAAGCCAATAGAGTCCATGAGGACTAACTTTTCTGCAAGCTTTTAAAGTACTCACTTGCTGGAGAAGCTTCGCAGTGGCTTAAATCTCTTACATCCTGGGACAACATCAAGAACGCATTCCTGCATAACTTCTTTGATGATTCACATGCTGATGACTTGAGGAGCAAGATTGATACGTTCACACAAAAGCCTGCAGAATCATTCAGGAGCTCCTGGATCAGATTCAAGTCTTATCAGAGAGATTATCCGCACCATGGATTCAACAAAGTGCAACTGGTCAGCACTTTCTTCAGAGGCATCGAGCTGGCATATCAGATGGCTCTGGACACAGCTAGTGAAGGGAACTTCAACACTAGGAATCCAGAAGAGGTTGTGAGACTTATTGAAAACTTGGCATCTAGCAACATCACCAAGAACACTGATTTTTAGAGGAGAAAATCGGCCACTATCCTTGGAAAGGAGCAGATGGACGATGTGAGGGCTAAGCTGGACAAGCTTCTCAAGAAGCAGGGTTAGCTTTGCAGAGGATGTAGAGGCTGTAGACATCGACAACAACAACGAAGTAGAGGAGGATGTGAACTTCATCAGTGGCACTGGATTTCAGAATCAGAAGTCTAGAAATCAGAATGAAAATAGGAACTTCTATGGCAATGGAAAAAGAAGCAACTACAACCAGAGTTCATAGTACCAGAGATCCTACAACAACATTAACAGCAGCAACAACATAACATATGGGACTTCTTTATACCAGAACCCACCACCACAGACTCAAGCGAACAAGATAGAAGCAATGCTTGATCAAGTTCTTGAGGGCCAGCAGAAGCTGACAGTGGATTTTCAATGGGAAGATTGATTCTGTTTACACCAACCTGAACACAAAGTTTGAGAATTTGAGTACACATGTGATGAAGTTGGAGTTGCATGTGGTTCAGATAGGAGAAGCCGTTAGGAGGCAAGAAGCATTAGTTAAGGGAAAAGGAGATGAAGCAATGAAGCATCACGTGAATGCCATCATAGATGATGATTTCTGGCAAATGGTGAAGAAAGAAAGGCTTCAAGAGGGGGATTTCAAAATCGAAAGCTCTATGAGCTTCAAATTGGTGTCGATCGACACTAAGCGATGAACATCGATCGATGGAGTTCGACGGGAAGCGATCAACAACTCATTTCCAACATCGATCGACGGAAGAGTCGGTTGCATCATGCGAAGCAGTGCGAATCATGACCCACGAGGAGTTTGTAGCTCAACACCCCCATCCACCCAGACCATGTCGTATGAGCACGGAAAACAACGATGGACACCTTGAGCACATCGTCGGTCGAGATAGAGAGCTGACCGACGATCGACATCAGCCAGCCAGCATCGTTGGACGAGCACTTCTCACCTACCGAGTGAAACTTCCCAAGATCGATGCAGCTCGACTTAATGCACTCAGAAATCCATCAAACCTTCGGAGGAGGTAGCAGACAACATAAGTCTACACTCTGAAGATGCACCAGAGCCTATGCAAGTTGACCAGGCTACTGAGAGGAGAACTTTGAGGAAAAGGAAAGCAAAGGTTTCCAAGCATCTGAAGAGAGGAGCTAATGAGAAGGAGATGGATAGCTTCACAAAGAGAATTCTCAGGATCCCTATAGACAGGCCATTCGAGGAAGCTTATTTTACCAACAGGTTGTGGATGTTCTTCAGAGAAACCAAGGAAACCGAGAAAGACATTGAGAGGATGTTTCATCAGGTCAGGGAGAAGATGAAGCAGAAGATCACATTGAAGAAGAATAGTGATCCTGTAAAATTCATAGTACCCTGCTTGGTACAAGGCATTGAGTTCCATGTGCACTCTGCGACACAATAGCTTCAGTCAGCATTCTACCTAAGGTGATGGCAGACCATCTAGGTCTGAAGATAGAGCCTTCAGACTACACATATGCCAGACCTGGAACACATCAGAACATTATTGGAAATCTTCAGAAGAGGATGCACACAGTGGAGGTTGCTAAGGAGATATTGAAGAATTAGTGGACTAGAGGAGAAGAGGCCATACTAAGCTTCATGGCTACATGGTTCTAGAAGAGCAAAGAAGAAGTAGACACTTGTTTTCCAACAAGTCGTCACTTTCATCTTTACTAGCCAAAACACCTCCAAAGTCAAGTTAAATGACTATAACAAAGATCCGAGTATGTTGGGGAAAAATAATCCATGAAGAGATTACTCCAGCTTCCAGGTTCCTACCTCCGGCTTCCAGGGTCTTGCCCCCGGGTCAGGGTCCCACCTCCGGGTTCCGACTTCCAGCTTCTAGGCCGAATGATTTCTCCTGCCTTAGGATAAATTATTCCTTAAATAAGGTAACCTGCTTAGGCACGAAGGGAACCTCTTAAATCAGTGAAAAAGAGGAAGTATTCTAATATATGTGGCTGTCCTTAAGAAAAATGGAAATATTATATTATCTAAGGATATAACGAATATTTCCAAATCCTAAGAGAGAGGCACGACTTCTTCTATAAATATAAGGTTTCTAAACCTAAAGAGGGGAGGTGAACACGTCCATCTATCGACCATCTACAGAGCTCACCCATTCCAGAGCTGCCAAGATCATAATTCATACCTATAAGACCATCTTCATCAACATGCTTACAACCGATGAATCCATGCGATTACTATCAACTATATGAAGATATATGTTAACTACAGCATGTCTACAACTCTGCTTGCTGGGTCAGGCCAAGATATTCTGCTCATCAGCAGGAATACTACACTCTTACCATAGCACATCGACAAGTCTACCATCTGTTCCAGCCATGCGCCCTCTAGAACAGATGACTCCTATCAACTACAGATCCACGTGCTCTTTAGGCCATGTGCCCACTAGGCTATGTTCCCACTAGGACATGTGCCCACTAGGCCACGTGCCCATCTAGGCTACGCGCCTCCAATAACATGAACTACAAATTGCTTGATCCTCCATTGTAGGGTACGTAGGCAATCCCCACTGAAGGATGCAGCTATAAATCCAAACAACCTCCATGGTTCAAAGCTTAGGCGCCCAAGGACCGCCCTTGGTAATTGGAACCCTCGACTATAGATCAAGAAGACCCTGCGATCTTCACTATTGACAAGCAGCTCCTGCCTAACGATCAATCTCTCCTGCTGCTACTAAGGCACTGATGACATATACTTGACTATACCCATATGGCAGTATCCCAAGAGCAAGATGTCTTGGTTTATCAACAACTGATGTAGGGTAAAGCACTATGAGGACTTGTCTCCTTCTTCCTATCATTCCCTAGAGCTGAGCACGAATCGCTTTTACACAAAAATACCCTAACAGTTTGGCGCTAGAGGGAGGGGAAATCCTATACTACGTGAAGATGTGATAGGTAGGAGGAACATTACATGTATCCTCTAAAAAAACTCACAACCCCAGCCACCTGGGGGCAAGAAACGACATATTATCACCAGATCTAAAGCTCACACAGCTGGAAACACCTCTTCAAGGGAGGATAGCATATTGCCAACAGCAGTAGCAAGATCCAATGCAGGAATTACCTATGAGTTCCTGGTAGTCCCTGCTGGTCCTTGGCCTAAACCATAAGTCAGACCTCTACAGTCTTTGGTTCCTACTGGTTTCGGGTCTCAACCTCAAATCATATCTCTACAATCTTTGGTTTCTACTGGTTCCGGGTCTTAACTATATATCAAGCATCTACAACCTTTGGATCCAACGTGAGCAGTCATCACCAACATTAATATCAGCGGGTAATCAACTAGCAACAATGTAGCAAGCCCTATACGCCAGCAATGCTTCCAGGCTTACAACTCGGCCCCATATAAGAAAGATGCACGGTTCTCAAGCAGGACACAACATCTTCCGGCCGGGTTTACACTTTGACAAATTCCAAAGGCAGGAGGAGTCAGAAGAAAAGTTTCTGGGAATAATGCAGACATCCAGACAACCACTGAGAGGTAACTAAGGAACCATCTCTCTTTTAGGTTCTAGCATCTAGGTGGTAGTGGAACCCTATATAAGCCTAATAGTTAGGTGGATAAAACGCCTCTGAGTACTCATCGAACCCCGTAGGATTTGTTCCGCAAAAGGAACAACGACCATAGCAATAGAAAAGTGAGTACATCATTCTAGAGATGGGGATTACTGAACTCCTGAGGAAAGTTCCTTAATGGAGTTCATGAAGAAAAGCCAGGAACAACCCAAAAGTATGAGGAACTTTTCCCAAACGCCAGGCAAACCGCTGCTTGGCCTACTACTGCAAAGGAGCAGGAGAAAAACGTAAACTCTACATCAAGACGTGCTGGCCTTCAGATCCTTGTCTCCAATTAGAGCAAAGGAGGGGGGGGGGGGGTAAAAGAAGCAGGAGAACACAAGTTTCTTCTACTATTCACCCAAAAGGGCATTGGGCGAATTGGATCGGAATCGATCTCACTCGCCCATCGACGGGTTGGACTGTGCTGGTTTGTTTGATTGCTCGGGGACTGTTCCGCTTTGAGTTTTCTTTCATCCCTTTTTCGAAGAGTTGACCCAAGAGGCACAATCTTAGACGTTGATTTCGAGATTATCGTTTTTGACCCCTACACTCGGGATCCTAATTCTTTCTGTTATTGGCAACTTAGTTAATACATTAACCTAGAGACTCCCTCTGTATTCCTGTATATATAGGCAATTTGGCTTGTACTATTAATATATGCAAATACATATTCCCTACAGTACCAGAGAATCGAGAAGATCGCGGTGAGAATGAGAATTTCAAAAGGAAAGAGATTGGTTGTGTTGTCGGTGAAGATATGTGAGATTTGAGACATTATTGCCAAGGGTTGAAGAAGTTATGAGAAAATAAAACAAAGGAGAGTGTTATTTATGTTAGTAATAAATTCATAACGGTCTCTGTTAGAAAAAAAAATTCATAAAGGTCTCAAGTGATAACTTTTGAGCAAATTTTCAGTTTTAACTTTATCAATCTATATAAATGGTAAGTGCGTTTATAATGGGTAAAATAAAAATATGATATTATAATATATTTGAAAAGTTTTTGGGAAAAATGCCTAAACGGAACAAAAATTCAGCATAGTTATCTCTTTGGTATAAAACCTTTTTTGTCCATTTTTTCTTCCATTTTTACCCTTTCCAATTCTAAAAGTTAATGAAATAAATATTTTTGTGAATAAAAAAATCATAAAAAATAGAAACAATTGATAAAACACCTATATACACAAACTGATATTTTTTCCGGTTGAAAAACTTGATAAATTAAAAATTTAAATTATGTTCTACTAAAAATAGAATTTATCTTCTACGGAAAATGGGTTAGTAGAAAGTGAATTCTAGACTAAGTAAGTTCATCTCCTTTTTTTTAGAACGAGCAATTTAATTTATATTAAACATCTAAAAATGGGGAATGTGAATTCTACTAATTGTAAAGATAGCTACTTTTCTGTCGAATGCAGCTTCTACTTTTATTACATATTCTAAAACTTTTGAAATGTGAAATATAGAAATCTAGAAATTAAAATTTTAAATTATGTTCTACTAAAAGTAGAATTCATCTTCTACGGAAAATGAGTTAGTAGAAAGTGAATTCTAGACTAAGTAAGTTCATCTACTTTTTTTAAAACGAGCAATCTACTTTCAATTAAACCTCTAAAAATGGGGAATGTGAATTCTAATAATTGTAAATATAACTACTTTTCTGTCGAATGCAGCTTCTACTTTTATTACGTATTCTAAAACTTTCGGAATGTGAAATCTAGAAATTACTCTGACGGCTACTTATGGTAGAATCTGCTTATATGATTTTTGTCTTGTTTCTACGTAGTGTAGAAAGTGCCTTCTACGGAAAATGAGTTAGTAGAAAGTGAATGCTAGACTAAGTAAGTTCATCTACTTTTTTTTTAAAAACGAGCAATCTACTTTTAATTAAACATCTAAAAATGGGGGAATGTGAATTCTACTAATTGTAAAGATAACTACTTTTCTGTCGAATGCAGCTTCTACTTACATATTCTAAAACTTTCGGAATGTGAAATCTAGAAATTACTCTGACGGGTACTTATGGTAGAATCTGCTTACATGATTTTTGTCTTGTTTCTACGTAGTGTAGAAAGTGTCTTCTACGGATAAAAAAACCTGATTTTGAGAAAATTTAAAAAATTTCAGCTAAGAAATATTCTAAAAATATTTGAAATATTCTAACTTCCTAAAACGTATCTTTTTGGTCATAAAATATTCTAAGAATATTTGTAATCTTTGTACTTGCCTAAAATGTTACAAATGCGCAATTCTATTTTTATTTTTATAATATCTTTACTTATAGAATTATTTAAAATTCAATTGTGTATATCACGAGAAATATATAAATATTATTTCCCACGCTATGCATAAAAATATTTTATTTTTATTTAACATTATATATTAAATGTAATAATTTAATTAAGAATATAAGTAGCATAAATATATTAATATACGTGTTAATTATTATAACTGTTTAAAGTATATTTTGTTTTATCAAATATTATTAAACATTCAAAATATTTAATAATATTTTAAGCTATTTAAATAATTTATAAAATTTTTAACATAGACTAAAAATTGTTGAATATCGACTAAAAAGTTTAGTCAATATTTTGGAAAATCTGTTTGTAAATTTAAATGTACAACTTATAAGAAATTAAATATTTAAATTTTTTGTGTCCTCTTTTTGTTAATTAAATTTTTATTAATATATTCATTTATTTTTATTAATGTAATTATTTATATAATTATTTGGAATTAAATTGTTTGTTTCAATTTTTATTACTATAAAAATATTGTTTTCTTAATTTTACTAATATATTCTAAAATGTCGACTTAAAATTATGTATATAAATAAAATTTATTTTTAATTCGTTTTTTAAATTTAAATACTTTTAAAATGTATTTATTTGATTAATTTGATCAATCAATGGTTAGTTTTGAGATTATGAAAAATATACTATAATGGCAACTTAATGATGATATTATACCAAAGAGACAACAATGTTAAATTTTTTTTCTGTTTTGGCAATTTTCCCAAAGTTTTTGTTGTTCCTTCACATTTGAAAAGTTTTAAATAACATTTAATGTGAGACAAATATACTAATATACAATATTTTAAGCTGAAAATACGTTGTCACTATTTCAATAGAATAAAGAAAATACTTTTTAAAATGAGTGAATTACACTGCAGGTCACTTTTCAAGTTTTAGTTACATCCTAGGTCACTTTGTTCTACTAGGACAATTATATGATGGCTAATGACAACAATAACCCTTAACTAAAAGCAAACAGAATTGTTATTCCTTTTCAATTTTTTTGTACGATTTTTTTCTTTATGGTAACAAGTTTGGATTTTTAAAAACTAAAAATTTAATCATCCACCTTTTACTTTTCACCACATATTTATTCTATTAGCTTATACTTCAGACATTTTATTTCTCCCGTGTGTGACCTTATTTTTATAGTTAAAAAAATTAAAAAATTAAAAGTATATTAACTGATTAAATCTCAGCCACACAGAAAATATATATTGACTTTCACCTTTCTTCATTTCGTAAAAGAAATGGAAAGAATACAGAGCAGTTGAATGTACATTTGTTCATATATGTACACATGTACATAGACATGTACATTGGTTTTCATACATACACATGTACACCTTACCAGTAGACAAATGTATGTTTCA